>JXSR01S050899.1:0-21232 GCA_000969725.1 Ophiothrix spiculata
TACAAATAAGTTTCCAATAGAATAATGTTTTTTCTGATCACAATTAAGTATTTTTCTGTTAACCCCTAAATTTATTGGGTTAAGATTTTAAATTTTGCTGAATGTATGATTTTTTTTTTGAAATTTGCAGCCATTACATAATGTTACTTTTTCACCATGTATTATAGTAATGTCATCATTTGAACAAACACAGCCCTTTGCTGAAATGATTTGTTTCAAATACAGAAAAAAGGAAATCGGCTCCAATTTTAACACATTAACCTTATGGGAATGTCGTCATCTTGACTGTAACTCGATCGTGAATAACAATCAATAGGACCTCTGGCATTTTCCGGGTGTGTGTGTGTAGCAACTTTGGTCTTTTGGAATTCTGTGTTCTGGTTGCGCGCTACAATTACTACATAGCAATACGCTTCTTACATTTTGCCGCCAGATTGCGTACACAAGTAGTAGCGCTAGAATGACTCAATAGCGGCATTCTCAGTCAAATTACAAATAAGCAACCACTTCTAATGGTACCATGTCTTGGTATGAACACATAGTTGTTTTTTCTCAATGTCTGCAATTTCATTTTGATCCAATTTACACAAAGACTATGTGGTGATGCATTAATTTCTTTTAACTCAGAATATCAACAACTTATTCCACACTTTAGAAGTAATTGAACAGTTGAAACCAAGGAAGATAAAATGGGTAATCGATGCTCACTGACGTCTTTTTGTTGTACATGGTGTTGAGTTATTGTACTTGATAGAAAACAAGTTGGGTTCCTTCAGTTATTTCATGTCCACATTTCCAGTGCAGCTTGTACTGAACAAGATTTCCCCAGATTTCAATTACACTAGGGGCAAGTGTGGCACATGCAGATGAAAAATGCCACAGATGCACTAATTTGCCCTCCAGACCGCCAAGATGGCTGCCATACCCATAAGTATATGGTAACAAACTGAGTATCAATTCCACTTTTAAACTTCCTTGATTTAAACACATAAAAACTACAAAGTAACTACAAACATTATCAAAAAATCCAAGTGTCCTTTCATGATAAACATTTTCTTTTGCTTCATCAATAAATTGGACAGCTAGCTACTGAACATCAAAACCATCAAAAATGAAAAATAAAGCAACTTGAAAAACTGTGCATAAAATAGTCGTTAAAATGCAAATGACATATATTGGCACATAAAGGACTTAAAATTTGCTTCAATCTATGTACATCTTTTAAAATAAACAAAATACACACCCGATGATAAAAAATACAGAAATATACAATATCAAAAACATAGCCAATGGCAGTACATATTTTTTTGGGAAAAATTAAAATTTGTTGATTTTTTTATAGTATCTTACAATATATTACATTATATAGTAATATGCCGCAGCTTATGTACATTTTTACACATGATATTAAAATGCAATGAACATAACAAATAATGCAGCTACTCTTTTTGTGGTGAGTTGTGTAGTGTTGTCTGCTTCTTACATTGTTGTTCCATGTTCATATCACCCTCCCTCTGAAAGACACTGAATGGCAAAGAGGAGCAAAGTACACTTCATGGAACAACATTCACTCTCTCAATTATTTCTACTGCAACCCTTTTTTCTCAATACACACTGCAAAAGTGAAATAAGAATATATGACATACATTTTTCAAATATTTTGGAAACATCGGACAAACATTCTATACCATATCTTCGCCAGATTTCATCCTCAAGATTACGCTTGTACACTCAAATGCTTACAATATTTCTGTTGCATACTCCAATGCTTAAAACACTAATGTTAAATAAAAACCTAGTCTTTTGTAAATACATCTTCCCCTCCCCTGCACCAAGGATAGATATAAAAAGATATTTCAACACACTTTTTTTCCAACACTGTAAAAACTTTGTTCATGCAATATTTGAGTAAGATTTTTCTAGATATTGAATGTAAATAACCAGATTAAACTTTACACACACTGGTTTACAGAGATTTTAAGATGGACCGAATAGATACAATTTGATGTGGAAATCTATACCTGGATGTCTACACAACAAAGTAAAAACGTAGTATGTGCATATTGCAAGCTACTTCCTTTTCCCTTAAAGAAATTCTGTAGAAATCAGCAAACGACCAATGCTCTTTCATAACTTAAGGCAGTATCTACTAATTCAAACATATGTACTTACAACCTTTTTGCATGGGAATGAATTGAAGTGAAATTTTACATTTCATGGAAGTATCTGCTATGCTTTATAAATGCACTTACAGCGGTTTTACTCTGAAGGGCAGATGTCAACAACATGTTGTACAATGTCAGGTTGATAACAATTATGCTGTAGATATTTATGGCTATTTAGATATATGTTATAGAATCAAAAATGTACAAGAAATTTCCAGCATGCTCTAGGAATCAATAGTTCAGCAATAGGATTGAGTTGATAGTACAATCCAAGGAGAAAGGGTGGATGTGAAAGCTTGGATTGCCATATCTCTCACAGAATTGCTGAATTCCTATACATGAGGCAGGTCTTACATCAATGGATACATGGACTTAGTACCAGAGATCTTAGATCATAAGATTCTCCAAATTACTTGACTTAAACAAGACAATTTTTCCAACCTTTTTAATCTTTCAATAGAGAAATATACCTGGACTGTTCCTAGTCTTCTGTACATCTTTAATATAAACATTACTGTACGATGTTTGTGGCTGCCCAGAACGTATTCAAGTGATGTTACTCTTAATGCCACATTGATGGGGTGTTTTACGTCTGTGCATATTCAGTATCGTAGTGGTAATGTAACTCGCCCAGTTCTGGATCAAGTATATCCCCTGACAACGGTAAGTGTAATACTTCTGTGTGGTGATCATTTTGATCATGGTTCAAAACAACAAAACGTGATCCAGTTGTCTGATAATACATTGTTGAAAATCCTTTTCCAATTAACACACAAGCAAGCAAACCACATCTCTTGCTATCATGCACAACACATCCTACACTTCAACCTTGAACCACCCTCACAGTACAAAAATAAACAAATACACAAAACTTAACACACCAATAAAATCAACATACTTACACCTTAATATCTCTACATCATGGTTTTTGAGACCGAGGTCTCACAAGCACGCAGACAACTTAAATTGCCCCCTACCACCCAGCACCGCCCTTGTAAACAATTGAACATTTTAATTAAAGCCCCTACATGGGTAGTTGCTCAGATAATCTACATTCATGCAATCTATCAACACTCACTCATCTACTGATTGGGTGTGTGGGAGAGGGATGGAATGGGATGGGTAGTTTAATCAGTTTGTTAATGTCTTCCTATAAAAGGTTTGTCTATTTTACCTCATTTTGCTTTTCTCAATAATTATTAATAAAATTTCAGGTGTAAATGAAACCAATCCTTGTCTCCAAAGAGGACAATGACAGACCAATGGGAGGAGTTATCGCAATACTGGATTGAACCAAATTGTGTGGACCAGGAAAACCTGCTCAAATGAGTAAATTTATCAACAACCAAAGGATGGTAACTTGGCTGTGATGAAAGATACAGGAGTGGCCACCAAGGGTGCAGTTTTCCTGCTGGTAGATGTTAACAGGTTCAGAGCCCCAGTAGCGGTGGAAGGTTAAAATTTTAGAGGGGAACTGCCAGGAGCCAGCATTTTTTCAGAGGAAAAAGTTTCATTTTTGTCAACCTTAACAAAAAAAAATAGTTTTCGGTAGTTTTGTGTAATATTTCATTAAACAACAACCTTACCTTGTAGGTGTAGGTGTTTTGGGTGCTTTTTGTAAAAATTTCGGGAAATTTGGTGGACCATTTTTGTACATTGTCAAATTTGGGGCTTTCCTCTCTTTCTTCTTTTTTGAGGGGACTGTCCTCTCCACATGAACTTTAGGGGAGGATGTGTCCCCCCATTCCCCCCTCCTTGCCGCCTATGCAGAGCCCTTTCGAAGTCATTCACTCTCATTCCTCTACATAAACACCATCAAACAAACTGTCAAATCAAATCAACACACTTAGCTGTAATCTTATTCATAATGCACTATATGCAAAATTCAAGTACAGTCAAGTCATATGTAACATGATCATGGGAAATGAGACCAATGACCACAATCTTCATGTTAAATGCTAGATTACAAATTTCTACATTTTGTAAACAATTTTACATTTTAATCCAAACCCCATGGTAATCTGATCAAAAAATATGTAATTCTTTCAACTTTAAAAAGAGTGTAAAATAAAAGTTTTTTTTTACAAAGAATGCTCTGTAACTTCTATCCATGTCCAAAACTCATTCCCTTTGATAAGAGAAGATATTGTGTGTATCCCATCATGCATTGCTTCCTATGGGATTATTTGTATAGGAAATTTTGTGAGTAGTTAGTGATGAAATGTCCCTAAATCAAAGTTAATTGTTGTAATCTCGCATTTTAGGCATATTACATCACTAACTATTCACATGACTTCCTGTACAAAATTTCCCATAGGAAGCAATGCATGATGGGATACACAAGATATCTTCTCTTCCCTTTGATTATATTATGCAGCTTTGTCTTCAGGTTCCGTACGCATTTCACTCTGTGGGTCTATATGCCTTCCAGAAATGTTTGAACTATCCAGAACCAATTACACTGCCATCCTTGCTTACACATATATTCTCCATACAAACTCTAACTTACATCCTACCTTACAAACCAGATATCTTATGGATCATATATACCAGGGCCCATGTTCATGAAATGCTGCTAATTAAGTTCATTGGTCATCAATAACCTATTATTTCCAACCAAATTAAAAATGGTTCAGGTGCTTTTAGTCGCCAACTAGAGGTATCAGCATTAAATTTCATGAATATGGCCCAAAGTTATAATTACGGGACCTCTAAAATCCAAATAAATTTGGTGAATTAATAACAAAAGTATTGTTCTGCACTGATCCACTATTTTGAAGGAATTTCTGGATTAACTTGACCATCAATGAAGCAATGACTTCCAAACTTGGTGATGTATTAGACCTGACCTCCTCAACCACTACAAATAGATGAGGCTGAATGTCAAACAGTTTGATAGAAATGACAGATTTGCAAAGAGTTAATACACGATTCTTGACCCACTAAAACAATAACCTCTCAACAGCATCCTCAATCTCAGAATACAAACTTACTACTCTCATCCTTACAGTCACTATGACCCGCATTCAAAAAAGGGGAATAACTTCATTCCAGGAATAACTTTTTAGCTATTCCATTGATGTCATTTGGCATTAACATAAGGAAAATTAAGTTGTTTCATGGACTACCTATTCCAGGCGTTGTAAAACCCAACTTGGTCCAGAACTGTGGACTGTTTCTATTTCAAGAATGACAAAACTCAGAATAAAGTTATTCCTGGAATGACTTTTGTGAATACCAGCCAATAATGTTAAAAAACACATCACTGTTAATTGTGCAGCTGAACAAAATTAATGCAACCCACACTTTGTTGTTGTTTTTTACAAAAATGCAATATAAATTATCACAATTATTGCTTCTTTCTTGTTTCCTCAACATATAAGCAAATCTGAGGAGCTAAATGATTGGCCCAATTTCAAACCAATATTTTGATAATTCATTTACTCATTCACAGAATGAAAAACATTCATGAAATATCTATGTAATTTGATGAAGAAATGAGAAACTTTAAAGTCAAATATTGATACAAGTAAATTTGAAAAACTGTAAGTGTTCAAAGAATATTTTGGAATAAAGAATTAAACATCATTGAATAAAGTGTGTCTTTATTTCACCAGATACTCCATAAAGAACAGACAACTGTGCTTAATCATAGATATAGAGGAGAGTTAACAGACTTCATATACCAGCCTGTGTAATGGCGTCATCAGCCATGGGGTTCAACCGGGGATATTTGGGTCAACTCGAGACATGCTAAATTTCGACAGACCACAAGCGGGCGCTATACTTGTTATTGTGTGTTTTCTAAAACTTCACAAAAGATGTATCATTTAGGTGAGCTTAGATTTAACCAACACGCATATATACACAAAAAGTGGGCCAAAAAAACTTTGTAGCAAACCCGATTACCCCTAAGTCTGTCTTCATACAGGAATAAAAATGGCACCGAGTCCATGATCTCCTCTCTAGATCCATGGCTTCAGTACACTTGTTCCAAAATGTATTTAGAAACACCGCTAATTTTGTTTTGACTTATCCTTTATAACTAGAAATACATGAAGAAAATCCATTGTTTGAAATTAAGTATTGAATGCACTGTTATTATTAAAGTTAGTACATTCACAAATACAAAAATGACCAATACTTTTGCAAGTGGTAGATTTTGTAAATTCAACCACTAGCAAAAGTTACACATTTTTTGCAGTTGAATACTGATTTGTGAAATTAACACTCCCTTCCAAATAACAGCATATACAGTATCCATTGAATACCTTGTGGTCTCATTTTAACTAATCAAATCGCATCATTTGTAACATAAGGCATATGTGTCTACTATTTAACATAATACTGAGGTCATCATGTACAAAACCACCAATAACAATGAGGATAATATAAACATGTGAATATTAATAAATAACATCAGAAATGACTTTGAAAAAAGTGATAATGAAAGAAAATATGACATATATATCAAACATACACTGGAATAATTCATATCAGGTCTATCTTTTTATCGTTCAAATTGTCATATTCCTTGCACAACCTGGCCCAATATTAATGTACATTTATAATTGGGTAATTCAGAAAGGAAGGGCACTCAAAAAAACAATTATGCATAATAACACATCCATTATATTAAAGGTTGTGCAATTCTGCAATGAGTACCTATATGTGGGATTGAATTCTGCTGTCATAAGTTGATTTCTTGATTTGAATTCAACACCTCCTTTATGGAAAAAGTCAACATTACCTGTCCAAGAAAGCTACAGGTGCCTCAGGAGTTTTGTAGACATGTCTGGTTGTAACTCGACCCATGCCATTTTGGCTTGATTTCAAACTTTTTAACAAGTTTTAATGGGCAAAAAGGCTTGAAGTAGAATGGTAAACTCTTCTGATTTGATCTTGAGTTGAATCTCTTTCAAAATACATATAGGGTTAGTGTGTACAAATCCATGTGAAGAAATATGGAGCACTATACATGGTGTATCAGATACCTTAAGAATGGTAATGTATGTTGTATTTAAGATAAAATGGACATTGGATTCGCATAACAAGATATTGACTGTTGACGATCAAGAACAGTTTAAAATGCATTTGAAGATATTTTAATTGTAATCAATCAACCATTATATGGAATTCATTTGAATATTCAATATTTGAAGATTTTAAATTGCAGCAAATGCCATTTGGGCAGCAGAAAACAGTCTATACATTTGCATTTTGAATACAGCAGCGTTTTAGTTTACAAGAGTGTAGCCACTAAGTTTGGGACAAACTTTGTCATAAGTTGTCAATCTTTGGAAAAGTTTTTGATGATATACTGAGTTAATTTCATGACATACAGCCTTCATGGGAATACTAGATTACATAGCAATCATTTCATTGGGTCTTAAGCTGGTTCCATAGTGTCTGCCGTGGCAGTCGCATTGACTAAAGTGATGTCAAAAATTTCAAGTACCCAAGCTCGACCTTGTTGCACCTGAAAAATTTGCGGCAAAACCGACAAGACGATATCTTGATTGCCTTGATGGTCTCAATGATACATCATTTTGAGTTGGAATAAATTCAACTTTTGTCACAAAAGACTATTACGGCAATATGCAAATATGTCGTGCTTCAACACAACAGGTCAACATTGCTTTGCCACCTGCAGGAACAAGCTACAACTGCGACAGCTACTGTGTGACACCTACTGTGCGACAGCTACTCTGAAACCACCTTTAGAGGGAGAATACATTTTATTCTTGAAACTGAATATTATGGTCCTCATGTCAGTCACAGAAAAGTAACTGAACTATACACAGGTGGGAAAGATTACATAGGAAGCATGGAAATACTTGAAATCTAAAACAAATAAGGAAATTCAATGAACAATACTTAAAAACAGTCAAAATATTGAGAAGACTTTGCAAATTTGATATGGATAAAACCCAGTAAAAGACAAAAATGATATTAATAGAAAGTTGTAATATCTGAAAATATTGTTCGTTATATTAATGTACAATGCACCAAAGCTTGAGGTCACTCATAACGTTTAATTTGTAAGATGCATAATATAAACTGCAGGTCAAAAGTTTCTACCAATAATTTATACATGCCTGCAGATGATATAGGCTTTCCTGATAACTGTTAGCACATCAAGAAAAGCTCATCGATTTGTAGTTGGAATGCATCAAGTTCACTAACAAGAGAGGCCAATTTGCAAAGAATTGTTAATTTTTATAACCACACAAGAGACATCATTTATACAGGACTATTGTTTTATTATATATATTATACGGTATCAAATGGGACAATATTGCAATATATGCCATCAAGCTGAAATTGATAGCCCGCTCTATATGGAGTAAAATCATGTTGTATTAATCCTGGCTACTCGTGGTGTATGTGGTAGTATCCTCTGCATGTTATTCAAGAACTTGCTAGAATTAAATTTGGAGGTTATTTTTTTAAATGCGCCATGCATTGCAAATCAGTGTCGATTATTACTGAACTTGATACATTTGGATTACAAATTGATGAACATCATATAATAGGTGCAAAACATATAAGAAAAACTTTAATTTAATTCAGCTGCAGGCATGAAGAAATTATGGGTAGAAAATGTTGACACACAGTTTATGTTGCTACATATCCAAGCTTCATCGGAACAAGAAAATGACTATAAGCCAAACAAAAGTTTATTGGACAATGTAAACAAATATGCAGGGTGGTGGTTGTATATATAAAGAATGGGGCCCTGCACTGTGGATTTCTGTTTTCTCTGTCCAATAAATTATTGTTTTGCCTATACATGACATGATGTTTTGGTTGATTCTCCTTCAAAAATGGTATGAAAATTGACGCTGGATAAGCAAAAAAGAAATATTTTTGAGAAAAAGGTATGGTTCAAAAGATTATTCTCATATGATATGATTGACAAGCTAGAATATGAATGACTCTATTATAGTCTAGTTATTTTACAATATGGCAGGAACTTTACAATGATGATGATATAGAGGCTAGCTTTACACATCTCAAGCACTTTGTAATGTACTTTAACGGGCTGATGCTTTTTAATCCAAATGGTTCTTATTCTCAACAAACACATTTCTGCATCACATAAGCAGAACACCTAAATAATAATAATAATAATAATAATAATAATAATAATAATAATAATAATCGGATTTTTATAGCGCTTTTTAACTATGTATGCAAAGCGCTGTCGCCAATTATTATTACGCTGCCGTCAGGAAACCGTCACAATCATTTCGCATTAACTAGTTGTCGCTGGCCAGGCGCGCATCCTATCTGCACTTAGATTGTAATGTTTCCCATAACAGCTACCCAATAACGCTCGGGTCGACGAAGCAATGAGGATTAAATGCCTTGCCCAAGGACATAACTTGTTGGCCGTAGCGGGGCTCGAACTCGCGATCTCATGATTCGGAGTCCTGCGCTATTCCACTAGACCACACGAGCTCCACTAAATACTGCGGAAAGTCTCCTCTTTCAGTAAAATTCAAACATGATCTGCATGCCATATCTGTTTCTATATACATGTTATACATAAAGAGAATACCGTGTTGCAGGTTGTACAGGGTGTCCCAGAAAATAAAAATAAAGGAAAGTCAGAAAGTATGTAAAGGCCCATTAAATGAATTTTATGATAACATTTTGTTTCATTTGATAACCTCTAACATAAGTTATGTTTCATCAAATATTTGTGTGCATTTTTGTATGGTCTGATATAATGATTTTTGGTTTATATATAAAGCAGGGTATTTATGAATGGAAGAAAAATTGGTCACCTTGGAATTTTTATCCATCTACTTGATTCATTTTTTCAACATAGATGAAAGAAAGTATGCTCGTAATAAATTTATAAACACTATTACAGTTGAATGAGGAGATAAAGGACAATACTCAATAGCACTTTATTGAAGGGAAACTTACAAAAATGTGAAATCCGACAAGACAAATTTGCATCCAAATATTAGACAAAGCATTATTTCTGCTCTACATTACCAATTGAAAAGAAACAAACTTTGTTATTCATTCATTTATTTCATGGACTAAGAAATGCAACCTTTACATATTTCCTGACTGTCTGGTAAAGCCAAGAACCTTACAAGCAAAGATTGTAAGTTTTTTCAGGGATTTTTAGCTGCATTATTTGACAGTTAATCCTTAAAAAAATACTTTTACCACTATGAAAATGAACATCATAGCTAAAATTCCAACATGATCTTCTGCATCTGTAAACACAAGAAACTGCCTATATAATCTCGTATAACGTCTAAAAATAAAAAGAGAAAAGGGTGTGGAAATTTTGGAGGAAAGAACTAATTGTTAAAGAGTATACAGTTGATCTAAATGCTGACTTGGAGAAGACTACCTATCTTATATCATTTGGATTAACAAGTATCAACCCAAGCCTGACGCAAAGAAAGCACTATCTGTATGACTGGCAAGATATGAGCTATTCAATGTATGTCATTTTGTTTCACAGCTTTGCATCCACTTTTGACTTTCTAATTTACAAGAATTTGCATATATTTGATAGAAGTTTACATAACAAGCTTAATATGATAAAAATCTTTGGTGCATTCAGTCTTCATTAAGCCTTTAGTGAGAATTCTTTAGATATGAACCAAAAACCTTCTTTTGACCCTATTATATTGTTTAAAAAAATAGATCAAAAACCAGATGGAGTCCCTATACCCTCTCGGCCAGTTACAAGTTTTTTCAATTGTTATGCATTCTCTGAGTGACCATCGATCAAAAGAGAAGATATTGTGAATATCCCATCATACATTGCTTCCTACAGGAAATTTTGTAAAAGAAGTCATGTGAGCTAAGTTTAGTGATGTCCAAAACGCAAGATTACAACAATTATCTTAGATTTATAGGCATTTCATCACTAACTACTCACATGAATTCCCTTACAAACAACCCAATAGAAAGCAATGCATGATAGGATACACACTATATCTTCTGTTATCAAACAGTATGAATATCCCAATTATAAGAAAATTTGATTATACCACATTAGATTCCTGTATCAATTTTCTAAAAGAATCAAGCAACCATCTCAAATATGGTCACCAAATTGAGACTGAATACACCTTTTATAAGTTGTATAAACTTCAAAGAGGCATTCTATAAACAATGGCATACCTGTACGACGTGGAAATTATCTCTGTATGTGAGATCAGATGAATTAAAATACATACAAATTTGAGATTTCATCATTATTGTTATGTGATGTTAAACATGATTTTTTTTGTCATCATGGTAATACCACTAAAGGTACTACCTTTCAGCCACAGGTACAGTCCTAAATCATGAATGTGGTTATGTTATTATTTATCGCCAGCTTTCAAAGCAGATATGTTAATCGTTTAGCGCAAGTTGATCTCAACAGCATTAAGATCACAAATATAATGGACAATAAATTTACAAAATATGATATCAAATACACTTAAAAGTTGTCAAAGACAATTCCTGATATAAAAACAAGTTAGTTGATTTAGACGCTGACATTTCTCAGCATCACACCAGCTACGCCATCCATCTACTACTTTGCAAGTTGTATAGGCATCATGGTACAGTAAACACTCTCTATACTCCAGTTTCATCTTGGGTGACAGGCTCCATGGGTGACAGGCTGGCAACACACACATCAATATCATCTCATGATGTTTGAATTTTAACAGCAGATGATCCATAAATGCCCACCTTGGCAGTCCTCTGGTTTCCATGGTTACTCTGTCCACCCATTGTTGAAATAGACCTTACGTAACTTACGGCACATATGTGAACTAGTCTTTTGCACAGATTGCATGCATTCAATAAATGCTATACACTAGCCTCTAGTGGTCTCAGTTCTTGTGTGTCTCTATCACTTCTATCCACTCTGTCTATTAGAACATGGAGTAGATTTATGCAAGAGTCTAGTTTTGAGTCCATTACACAAACCTGTGTCGGGAAATAAGCAAAATACAAAGATATAAATATTATATAACCATCCTTGGTGAGCTTACCTTAAAACAACTGCGTTACCATTTGATGAATGATGTGACTGAAAAATTACAGTACCTTTATCTTTTGTAAATTTTACTGATTTTTTAAAAGTTGACAACAATTAAAAATTTCAAAAAATTTCAAATGATTTCTATCAATTGTTCATTCAGAAATATATTAGCTCAAATCTGTATCAATTTTATTAATAAATGTCTAACTATTTCTAGATTTATAGAAACCACAGTTTTGGAATCTGACAATTTAATTACACTTTATGGTAAAACTAAGACAGAAGTTGCACGATAGCTGCAAGTTCAAGACAGCGATGATGGACAAATTGAACAAGGCATTTTACTTGTAGACCAGAACAAAATTGGGAAGCTGCATTCAGACACAAAATCTGTTAGCACAAAAACCCTGATAACACAAAACTGGTGTTTGGTCCCACTAAAATGAGGTCTCCTAAGTCAGTTCAAACTGAAACTAAGTCATGAATAACAAGATGTAGCACTGTCTGCAATTCTCATTCGTGTCTTATGCAAATTAGTTACCAGTAAGCCCGATGTTTAACTGTATTTAATATTCATGAGTACACATTATTAGTACTATGTGTTACATTATTTGCATAAAGTAGCTAAATTTGACATTAATCAGCTGATTCTTGGGTTAAGTTCGATACTAATCATCTGATTTTTGTAGACTTTAACCACATTGGGTAGGCCTCATTTTCAACATGAGAGTGACATTTCCCAATATTATACTGGGTTCACTGACCACATCGATTATTCCCTCATTCCTATACGTACCTGATTTTCCAAGGTTGTTAATCTTGATATCATGGTATGCCGTTTTTTGTCATCTGGTGGAAAACAAAAGAGAGAAAAACACAATCAGCTCTACAGAGAAACATGCAAGCTACATACAGAGTGCACTACTTATGTTCCCTTATTCCAGTTGTAGTCTTATGATGTAGTCAATTCTCAATATTGGTCCAAAATATTTTTGGGAGCAAAAATTGGGTTAATCATGTAAGTTGGAATTTTACATCCTGATATTTAAATGAACTTAAGCTGCAATATATATTTAGAATTATATATCGGTTGGCATGATTTGATCCAATAGTTTTTTACTTTTGCCCTCTCAAAACAAATTTGGTATATAAAACAAATATTGACTGCTCTTTTATTTTGGCAATAGTAAAAACTATTACCCCTCAGTGATCTTGAGACTATCATACTATTTCCCTCGACCTAGTATATAAACTCAAGATCACTTTGGGACAATAGTCTTCACTATTGCCCTCATGAGCAGTCAATATTTGTATAATATTCACAACTGTATGTAAATTCACACATCTAAATTGACTTGATACAGATGGTATTTTGGTACTTCAAAAACCCAAATTAGCTTCACATATATGTCTGAACATAAACAAAATATGAAAAGACTTTGAAAGGCTCCAACTTCCTTTCCCAAAAAGCAATGGTTCTGATTTACTTGAAGGAAAGAAGGATACCATGAAACATATTTCTTCCCAAAAAGATGTATAAGAAATAAAAGCTTAATATGTACTTTCCATACCGATAAATCCTAGTTCTAGTATCTAGTATTCATTAAACCTCAAATATACAAGGAAGTCAAATTAATGATGTAAAGTGCAACTTCAAACCCATTATGACATTTTTGCTGAAAGCTTAATCAAATAAGGAGTATCTAACATGTTGAACTTTTTCTTTATCTTAGAGGAACATTTCATCTGGTTAAACATGCATGTCAGCATTTGCTTAAATTGAGAAATTAATGTTACACAGTTTTATCTTAATAGTTGGAAAATCAAGACGGCCGGTGGCGTGTAAGAGTCTGCTCCCAGCAAGAAATATTACACATACAATGCATCCTTGTCAATCAATAACATGCATTACTTAAAAAAAAAAAGAAGAAATTAGGCTGAAAACTGAATTTGGAATGGTGCCAAATTTGAACATCTTGTAGAAGTTGATGTTAAATTAAACCCATCTCGTAAATGCCATTCACTTTTCATAAATCAAATAATTCATGAGGGTTACAATTTGTCCTGGTTCTGCTTTCTCTGTTATTGTTTTCAAGGATGTTAAAGCAAAGCTAGAGTTGAGTATTCACATGAATTTCAGTTTTGTATGAACAAAGAGGAAACATGAATAATTAGCCTACACAGATTTATCTCGATGAACATTTAGACCATTTTGTTTGATTTACTGATTGATTGGGTAGATAAAAGATATAAAATAACACTATGGCATGTCCAGCGGATGGGTGTAAGAGCTAAATCACTCCCTAGAATTCTTGGAAAATCAGTAATTTGGTGGACACCTTTTTAAACCCTTTTTAACAGATTTTGTAATTTTTTTCCATTTCCTTGATTTTGTACACCTTAGGGAATTTCTAGAGTGAGGTTTAGGATCAGTTAGGGTTATAAAATTTACACCATATAAAAACCAATATCTTAACCATACTCATTTTTAGCCCATCTCCTCAAAAGGGGAGTGAGGAAAACATGTTATTTGAAAATGGAAAACAACAATATACTTTGTCATCTACAAGTTGAATTTTCAAAGAAATTCAACTTGTAAATCAACAAACCTACAAAGCTAGAAAGCAACAACAAGCAGGAAAGCAGCAGTATACGTTATTGTATTGTCTGCAATTTTGAATGCACAATATTTGAAATAGCTGGGGCCTTAACTTCACTATTTGATGAATTGATTGATTGATTAACTGATTGATTGATTAATTGACTGACTGATTAATTTCTTGATTGATAAATTGACTTATTGAATGAATGATTGATTAACTACTGACTTTCTGATATGATTTGATTACTCATGATAGGAAACATCTTTATAACCATCATAGTGGTCTCTGACACGCTGTATTCTGTGTTTGTGCTAAGAAATCAAACAACACTTCCATTATTGATGCTCTTCCTCTTTAAAATTCAGCCGTACTTTCTACTTGTCCACATGGGGTTAGTAGTCGATTAATATGAAAATGAGTTAGGAACACAGGGGAATGAATTGAACACAGAGCACCAAAGACATCACTAAATGTATCGTTAACTTTGAAAATAAAATGGATAAATGATGCTTTTGTTGGCAGAGTAATATATATGAAAATGTATCTTCAATTTGAAACCAAATGCTAAAATGATGCTTTCGCTCACGGAACAATGTGAAATGTTCCTTAATTTGCAAATAAAATGTATGAATGTTATAGCTTACGGAATAATAATCAAGGAAAATGAATCATAAAATTCAAAATATAATGCATGAATGAAAATATTTATCACAGAATCTATAAATTCAAAATTACATGATAAATGATGACATTAATATTTGCAATCTTTCTTTATCTTATTCATATTTCATGCATTGGTTTATGAATTTTGCTTATGATTTGCAAAGATCACATACTGTATGTGATCTTTGCAAATCATAAATACTTGTGTATATATTTGATACATTTGCAAATTTACAATGTGATGCAGAATTATGCAGCTTTGCAGAAACAAATCATCAAATCTTCAGAGAAAAAGTGTGAAAATATCAAACTCAAAATCAAACATTGCAGACAAGTTTTACTATTCATGTGACTCGTAACTTTTTAGTGCAAAAACACTGGCTGTCTAGACTAAATGCAAAAAGGGTTTATATATAGCAAAACTTTGTGGAAATACATTATTAACAAGAAAACATTGCACAATTTTGATACAAAACACACAAAAAAAACCTTTGCGAAACAGTTGATGCTCTTTAAAATGTAAATAGTGAAATTTCAGGTTTGTCTGGTGAATAAAGGGTATGCTCAAAATGAATGGGCTACAAGAGGCCTGTTTGAGTTTGGGACAAATTGACAGCTATGCATTGCAGGCCCATCATTGATACTTTCACAAAACCTTTCGCAAGGCTCGAGGATGTATTTGGAATACTCCCATGCATCGATGAGGCATTCTGCTGAAGCATTCATGATGTATGCTTGGAAAAGACATCTATAACTCATTCTTAACATAGCCATAACATCACAAAGGCATTAGGGAGGCATCAGTGACCGTTTCCAGGACCTTTTACAAAGTTTTTCTTATCTCCTATGTAACAGCAATAATTTTGCTATTTAATCCAATCATCACTTACATCAGGAATAAGCTATTACTAACACTGAGAATATATTGCAAAGTCATTGGGAGCTGTTTAGAGTATTGTTGATTTTCTCGACTAGATCGTACAACGCTACGGTTGCACATTAATACTTGCAACCTTCCTAAACCATTTGGAGTAATTGTAGTTTTTGTTTAAACAGCAGAGAGACATTAATACAAACTTTATTACTAGCTTTAGATTTGCTTTGAGCTGCTTTGGTTACGTATACCTTTTTTGCTTTTGCTTGTGAATGTGATAAATACATAATGTGCACAGGGCAAAGATCACTGTCACTGGTACATATAATGTGCACAGGGCAAAGATCACTGTCACTGGTAAGTGTGGCAAGGATTATTTCAGCAAGGAATAAGGGGAACATACAGTATATAGCTCAACATGCATTTCCTTACTATCTTGGCATTTGCTTCAAAGTCATTCTGATAAAATTAATGCAATTTTTCTTTTCAGAAAGAGTTTGTCAAAATAACATCACAAACAAAACTAGACAATGTGTATAAATTGATTGAGTAAAAACAACCATGCCTTATGTCCCAGTTCAAATAACTTTAATAGGAAGGTCTATCTCATTTTTTCAGAATTCAGCTATGAAAATTCATGTGTACTTTAAATACCACCCTGTTTTGCATTGAACACACGTACAGAGAGAAACAGACCTTTGTTCAAGTAGGCCTCTTATTTTTTGGTTTGATTCTTGGGCTGTCTGCTTGCCAGGAAATTCCTCTTAAAGAAATAATTCTTACATTACTGCATGTTCAAAGAGAATGTTTCATTTCCTGGAACATATTAAAGCTAGTTTTGACTGACATGTTTTAAAATAAAATCTCATGAAAATTCTTCAAAATAAGGATTTGAGGGGACAAAACATTTTTTTTTACCCAATATTGCTAATAATGTTGCAAACAGGACTGTTATTTCTCCAACACAAATGCCAAGAAGCAAAGGAAATGAAGTTGAGTGAATCAGGAACCCCAGACAAACAGCCATTAACTGTGTGCAGGAATACGAGACATCACATGACCTAACAAGTCTTGAATTATTCATGTGTGTTTTCTCGGATGTCTCTTGTATTCTAGCACTGTGTTTATGTTTGTTTCCTGGAGTCCCTGTTTAAGGTATGTTGAAGACTACCTGGGATCTGAAATGCTCAGTTTGGTCACAGATTGATATGAGAATTTAATACCCATCATTAAGTCTCAAAATTGAATTAAAATGTAATTTTAACAGACAATTTCATAGAATAGCTAAGTAAAGAGAAATAAATGTAAAATGGGGTAGTTCACTAAATTTTCTTGAGAATGAATGCTAAGCAACGAGAACTTAAAAATTTGGAGAAAATAATTTAGGCAACAATTGTGTCCTATATCTTTTTCTGCATGGAGTTCAGAGCCACTCTTAACATTATGAAGGGGGCTCAAAGGCTAAAATGGCATTTTCTGAGTAAATTGTTTAGGCAACAATTGCGTCCTATATCTTTTCTTTTTTTTTTTCGTTGGGGGCTCAGAGAGACTCCCAAAATTATGAAGGGGGCTCTGAGGCTAAAATGGCATTCCCTAAAAGTGCTAGGGCTTCAGCCCAAAAAGCTTTACCCCAGACATGATGGCATAGGCAGTGAAACTTTTCTGAGCATTCTAGAGAGCAGTAGTCTTCAACACACCTGTGCTGCTACTATTAGACTTACAAGTGATGTATGCCTGTGGTTTACCCACAGTTTGGTCTAGCCTTCTCTGGAGTTCCTTTATTCTGACCATCATATTAAGATGACCTTGTGAGTACTGTTCTATAACGTCTCGTACGTCGTATGGCTTGCGTGCTTGCTGCAAGAAAAATGATGCACAGAAATTTCGGTAAGAATTCATTTGTATTAAAAATCTGGTTACTATTCATCTTTTAAGGTACTTACTGTTAGTTAAAGCCATAAAATTAGGTTTTTGTTTTCAAAAATAAACAAAATAAGTAATAAAAAGTTTTTAACTGAAGGGCACAAATGTTAAACCATTCTTTATCTTTCTGGTGAAAATTTTCATTGTAATGCAGACTAAGACTAGTAAATTGAAAGTTATAAAATATTAGCATATAACTTAAATTTCTTTTTCAAATTTGTTCTACTCTAAGTAAAACTTGCCTTGAAAAATAATATTTATTCACATTTTCTCCTTATAGGAGGTTTAGGATTCAATGCCTACTTAAAGAGGGGAATTATTAAAATTTAAGAGAATTGAGTATTTTATGTATCTTACGAGGCAGATTTTAGTTAAAACAGACTATAACTTTATTAGTCCAGGTTTTGTGTACACAGACCAAAATGCACATCAGGATTTCAGGCAATATGCTCAATGAAATTCATTATAATTTCATCAAATATGTTGCCTTATATTATGTTTTGTCTAGTAGTGAAGATCGTCACAATTATTATTACTGCACCAGCCATCTGCTAGGCTTGAGGGTTTCAGGTCTAGGGTTGCATTCACAAAGACCATAATCTGCCCGAGGTATGAGAATTGATGAATGTGTATGCAACATGTGTGTGTAGAATATTTGTCATTGGAATGGAGCACTAATTTCCAGTAATTAATTAAGGTATTATCACAAACTGATGACGAGGTGTTGATCTTGGGGAGATGAAGAGGAAATATATCTTGGCTTATTTGTATTGTAGAGCATATAATGGAATTTTCATGAGCACACCCAAATAAAGTATACTTTTTTCCTTGGTACAACAAACCTTATGTGTCTTTTTCAATAAAATTTTGATGAGCGTTTAAAGATAACACTGTTTTGACACTATGATAATAATTTCTACAGGCTTAATTATTTCATACATTTCTATTCAATTTCAAAGAGCTACACAGAGGTGACCACAAGATGATGTCATACGTTGCTAAAACGCAAACAGCTGTTGACTGGCAAGTCTGTAGCTGTAGAAGACCAAAATTCTAAATTAGTCAAGCTACAAAAATGTCTACAACACATTGAAATTGTATCCTCATTTTAATCTCAAAAACAAATCTCTACATATATTTCAAATTTTAACAAAAAAAATTAGTGAAAAGTGAACTTTGTGCCATGTGTTTTGTCAGCTTTTTCACAATTATGTAACTTGTGAAAAAGTTTGACAGAATTTGTTCACATTAGAACGTTTCAACCTGAAATAAGTCTTAAAAGTAGCAAATTCCCAGGCACTAACTATGTTAAAATATAGTGCATGTAAGCCACTGCACCTGTTTTTCATCGTATGACGTCATTCCATCGCAATCTGATGCTATCTGCAACAGGATTCTTGCCTTATGACAAATGATTCTGAATAAGCCGTGATATGTAACAATAAACAAGTCAAAAACAGGAACCTTGCCTAATGAAAAATTCATACAGAATATTTGTTATGACACCAAACAATGTAAAAACCATCAGTATGACAAATGATGTACAAGCCTAAAGAGACTTTTAATAAAAACATCTAGACAGGTCACAAGTGCTTTGAATAATTCGTTTTTTCCGTGTCAAAACAATCAATTATTAATCTGAAATAACAACCCTAGCAATAAACAACAAAAAGATAACCAATTAATATATTATTCACATTTTCCTGTTGATACAGATTCTGTGTGTTGCCTGGTTCCTGTTCATGATTTGGTGTCATTTATCTTCCTCATCATCAGCACAAAAACACCTGCTATGGATGGTGACAATGACCTCTCATCTTGTTGCTTACACAACTAAATCGTGACTATGTTGTGTTAGCTATTGAGATGCTTAATATGAATCACTGTATGCCACATTTAATGTATTGTGAAAAAGTTAGAGTTGTGCTAAGCTATGGTCACAATACATCAAAAGACTGCAGCCTGAATGACTGGTTATTTGAACAGCATTCTGATGGTTATTTGACCATTTTGTACAAACTTTTAATGTTGATTGTTTTGTAAAACTTCTGTAGAAAATAAGTTTCTAAATTTTTCTGGGGAGGCAGATTGGTAGGCTATATAAAATTCTAGCTTTCTAGCTAGAAAATGACAGTTACCTTTACGCTAATTTGTCCTCATATGGACGTCGTATGAGTAATTGTGACCATGTCTTAACTGATATTGGTATTGTGTTTAATATGCTCCAAAACAATTAATTAAGTCCAATCTATAGGACCTTAATTTTCTCCATGATACTATCCACAATATTACCAACCATAATCAAACTGCGGCACGTACCACTTAACCCTAACCCACGACATGCTCTCTCCTTGAATCTTACTGTATAAAAATCCTTATTTTCACGCATTCGCCCAGTGGATTAGAACTCTCAAATCCCAATCCAATCTTCACCCATACCAAGTCACCCATGGGCATTGCCTCGGCTGCCATTCGGTGACCATATACATCACCCGATTGTGACGTATTTGGACTAAGACTATTTTCTTCAATTTTCTACTGTAGGATTTTGTAGGATTCAGCGGAGTTTGGGTTATTACACAGTGTCATTACAGTTGCTTCTATTGTGTTAAGGACTATACATATCATGTGTAATTGCAGTTCTCAGCTAGTTCTTATAATGCACCATATAAATGAGAAAATTGTACCTTAAAGCATCAAATACATCTTTTTTTCAGTGTAATTATATTGTATCTCTTTGTTACGGAGGGTCCAAGCACCAATCACCATGAGTTAAATTTAGTTTGTGTGCCACTAGTTAAGTAGCACTGTTTGATTAGGGGGGAAATGTTGACTGCAAAATTGATTTAATTTCCAATCATTTCATGTTAAGAGACTATATTCTTTCTGTATTGAATCTTGCGGCTTTATATTCAATTTGTGAGAGCACTGAGCTAACAGTTTGTTGTAAATTTTAATGTGTTCTAGTTTTTCATGATGAATTATT
>JXSR01S050905.1:0-12178 GCA_000969725.1 Ophiothrix spiculata
TTTTCAATATTTTGTTCGTCTGCGACATTTTATCTTGGCACAGAACGTGAAATTGACACATTTTGAGGATGATGATTATTTTATTAAGAAGCTATAGGCATGTTTATGAGTAAAATATCGGTACATTTTCTTCAAAACATCAGTGTTTCTAGTTTGTTTTTTATGAGTAAAATATCTGTACATTTTATAGAAAACATAAGTGTTTCTAGTTCATTTTATTTATGAGTAAAATATCTGTACATTTTATAGAAAACATAAGTGTTTCTAGTTCATTTTATTTATGAGTAAAATATCTGTACATTTTCTTCAAAACATTAGTGTTTACAGACAGCATGTAAAATCATTAAAAATATGAGATTTTAAAAGTAACATCTAGATGTCTTATTCCCTTTTACAAAATCCCACCGTACAATATGGAATTTATTTAGCTCAAACTTTGACTACAGCTTGTTGCTCGATCATTTTCGGGTATGAAAATCTGTGTATTTTCGAAGTATGGGCTGTCAATAATATTAATATCCATACATGCATGCACATATATGACGCCCCTAAAAAGCTCACAGACAATCCCCATGGTTTTAATTTCAAAGGGAAACTTGAACCCCGACGCGGGTTATCAACCTTAAGCGAGCCAAGATCGAATTCTCAATTTTCGGAAGCAACCAGATATAGGTTTTGTGCAACTGAAATATGTAGGACGGCAAAGTATATATCACGTTTCTAACGGTTGCATTTGTAGATGACAAGGTTCAATAGGAGAAGTTTAAAAGATGTGTTGATGAACTGTGGTGTCTAGGTATCGAATTTCATTTCTCTGATTTGTATATTTTATATCCTCATCTTTAAATTGAAATAGGTCTGTTGGTTAATATGTATGTATTAATGAACTTGGTCTCTATACTATAGATGATGTTTCTTTCCATTTCATTTTACTCTCATCCCTAGAGGGATTGGTCAGTGATATCAATTGCATGATATATGTTAAAGAACTGTGGTCTCTATAGTTTGTCATTTCCTTACAAATATCTTTACTTTAAAAACTTGATGTCCTTTTCTGCTGTGGAGTATTAAGCATTGCTTTAGCCTGGCTATATAGTATTTTGGATGATCAAAATGCAAATATTGAGGGAGCCCACTTTAGAGGAACATTCTCTAAAAGTTTTGTATTTTCAACAATTTTACTTTATTGATTAAATATTTCAATTATCTGGGGAAGATAGCACGAGTGGAATATTTCTGTCAGTGGATTCGGTTCAAAATAATGTTAATGGTGTTGTTATTGATGCGAATAATACCAATTTTCTCATGGGGTTTTCAAGCAGAAAGAGGTCTTGTTTATGATAGGAAATCTATTACTGTAAAGGAAAAGTTAGCATTGCTTTTGTGTTATTTCTTGAATCTGTGTGAGGTTTAGAGGGTGGATTGGCTTCTTGTTAATATTTAGCTCTGTTGAAATGTTGGACTATGCAGAGAATTATCATGCGGTAATTTTACAATATTGATGTAAAAATTTGGTTATGTTGAAATTGGGAAAGCCTACGTCATTAACACAGCGAATAATCATAGAGTGATTTTACAATCTATATCGATAAAACTTAATAACCATCCATAGGAAAGCAAATTAGTAATATCTGTATTTGTTCATATATACAGATTGACAATTGAATTATTTAATATCGGATTGTTGGAGTATTTGCAAAGGTGCAGATTGTTTAGACAAGAGTTTAATCGTGGGCTGGTTTTGTTTGCCGCCACATATCTTACGACTAGATAACACTTAAAGATAGCAATCGCACTCCGTTCTGTCTGCACAAAATTTTGGACACATAACTAGGGCATCGGGGCATTGGTTCATCTTGAAATAATAATCTTGTCAATTTTTTATGCGAAATGTCATCTTGAAATATAAACTGATTGAGTAATTAATCTTCTGTGATGACGTTAGGACGATGTTTTGGGGTAGATTTATTTGCTTGTTGGACAGTGTGTGTACATGGACTTTGGTTGGGAGGTTGTGTCGTCAGTGTTGATAATTTGCACCAAACTGTGACGTCTCTAGCCAAATAAATGAGGGCAAAACATTTGGACACCAAATTTCTATAAAAAGTAAAGTGCCGTGGGAGAGGAGTTGATAGTAATTTTGTTTAGTGTGTGTTTGATACTGCTGGTCAGCATCATTTATATTTGGAAGAGGGGAGACACACATATGGGGAGGATATCTTGTCCAGCAGCCAAAACCTTCTCCGTAACTCGTCCTTCCATTCTTTAGTTCTTTGTCCCTAGGACCATCAAATTGATTGGTGATAGGTCTTTCAGCGCTCGGGGATCAACTCTCTGGAATAATATACCATCTAGCATCAGGGTATCCACCAATGTCAGTAGTTTTAAGAAATCTCTCAAAACATATTTATTTTAATCTTTTTGTTATCTGGTTGCTGTACTATATTTTAATGCGTTTTTGTAAAGCGCTTTGATCATTTTTGGATATTGCGCTATATAAGCACTGTTTATTATTATTTAGAACCCCATTTTGAGCATTAGTAATATATCTTGACTCCTTTGAGGTAAATTTCTTAAGGTGCGTTTACACTATGATGACATAGGGATAACGTCAAGCAACGTAGACCTGCGAATTGCAGTTTTGAATTTTATGCCCGTCATCATGGTTAGTTAAAGTCAGTTAACGCTCACACAATCCGCTAGCCACACACAATATCGTTACTATCAGTCGTTTTCAGTTGCAAATTTTTAATTGCAAATCTGTTACCCTCCGTCGTTACCCTAAACGCATGCACCTTTAAAAATCATAAAACTGCTTGCTCTGCTAACTAATTGTGGCCCAATTTTTAAAAACCCTCAAAATGTGTCGGACAGAATAGAAGAATCCATAAGATATACTAACGTTAACTTTTCTCTCTGTTTTTTTCCATGTGGTGCTTCTTCTGCTGTGTCCATTCATTACCATCTCTGTACGTGATCATACAATGACTGCTGGATTGGTGGTTTTTCCTCTGGTTGACATTCACAGGTAAGAGATTAGTTCTTGTTTTTCTAAATTCCTTAAATAATTTTTGAAGAACAAATTTTTGACGCAATTTTTTAATATTTGATTTTTACAAAAGTGTGTAGTTCATGTTTGGTAGAACCATCCAATAGTGAAAAAGACTCTGGTAAATCAAAAAGAAATAAAAAAATGGTTTATATCCATGTGGACATGTGACTGTTTTAATAAGCTTAGACTTTAACCAAGGCAAAGGTTTCTTATGATTCCTGGTTTTAAAAATTATCTAGGTCTTTATTGTGACTGAACTATTTGGAAATGATATGCATGCATGCATGCAAACCCTTTTCTTAACATGATGGAAACCCAGGAGTAAAACATTGTGTAAAGTTTAATTTCCTTTCATGAATAAAACATCGAGCATATAAAAAAAGTATGTCAAATTTCAGCTATGAAAACAAGATGTGGAAGTTGGCACGATGAATTCAGACACGTTGGAACATACTTGTCAATATTAAAGAGGCCAATGTTTGCTTTCCTATCTGAAATATGTTTTCCCTGCAAGCAAAATAGATGTGTCCAGGCATGCCAGGTAGATGAGAACTGGGTTATGCCATCTTGATATCAAGTCATATCTATGCCATTCACTGACTTGTGCCAACTGGACTTATTGATCTATGCCAACCGGACATAGATGCAAACCAGCCTGGCACTATTGTCAAGTCACATTTGAGTATCTATGCCAAGCTGATACCTTCTGTGCCATCTGTTGACCTGTGCCACCCAGACTACTATTGACCCAGCTGTTGAGAATGGACTGACCATTTTGTAGTCTGTTCGGTGTGAAAATTGACAATTACTGGAATTCTTTGGGGAAATTTATGCAAGATGGTTCTTGTCTGTTTTCCTTTCATTTTAGATTTGGTTCCAAAACACTGGAGAAAATTAACAGACAGTGTCAATATATGTATATTTATTCTGATCATGTACATATATTGTGCAAATCGTAACAATATTGTCTAGCTTCAGAGGGCAGGGATGCCTCAGAGCAAAAAATGTTATATGGAAAGTACATCATAGTGTTACAAACATTTTTGTCAAATAAGACATGAGATGCATATTCATTTGGCACTGAGAAATTTAGGTTCGAGTCCATTTAGATCGAGGGTTGAGAGCCACAAGACCGTATTTACACGGGCAACAAAGCCATAAGGCAGTATTGGCACGGGCAACAAAGGTACAAATACGACTTTGTGGCTCTTTATTGCTTGTGCAAATACGGCCTTGTGGCTCTCAACGGAGCCGCGGTATATTAATTGCTGTGTTCCTCTTGGACCCAGCTATCTAATGAGTTCTTGGCTTGGGAAATTCTTGGAAGGTAACAAGCTTGGTAGGAAGGTGTGGTGATTCCTTAGAATGGTGGAGTCTTGCTTAATCACTTTTGGATTGGTACTGAGGCCTCCTATTTTTGGCTCAAAAACCCACCCATTAATACACCAATTTTGATGGAAAAGCACCCAATTTTACTCAAATTGTGTGCTTTTTTTGCAAATTTTCCCAAAAAGCACTCAATTTATGAAAATTGGGTGCTTTCATCTGATATGAAAACCACCCGATCGCTACACCAAAATGTGTAAAAACTCACCCCAAAAGGCAGGCGCATATACGTATACTTTGTCAATGTAAGTACCCCCCCCCCCACGTGGGTCCTTGACCATCCTTTATAGGCCCCCCTTTTACCCCTTTACCCTTACCTACATGTGGTATAAACCTGCAAATTCCTACCTAATATTGGTGCACCAGTTGTTTTCCCAGCAGTCAAACACAGTGATGGGTCGTTGTATGTCTATTCCTTGTTTTGTTTTGATAGTAAACGATGCCATGTTAATCTCAACATGGCTGCATGATAAATGGACAGGTTCACCTAGACTGAGAAATAACTGACAATGTGGACAAGAATTAGGATGGTTGCAGGCTTTCATTAGGCTGCGGTCACATAGAACTATACTTTTCGGGTATACAGTGAACGATTTTACTTGGGCATGCGTATAGCTTCATTCCAACACATGAATTTGATGCACTATTCGAAAAAACCGAAGAGCTCACTGTGCCTGTATAACATATAGCCATTGAATAGCGTATAGCCAATACTGTATACTTCTATGGGATCGGAGCCTTAGGGTTTTGATCACATTTCAGTACAGTTAGAAATATTTGTGATTCTATGCATCTGTGAATTCACTTCTGTAGAGCAAAAAGGGATTTGTTATATTTTTCTCTTCTTGAAATTTCAACCAATTATATCTTGGCTGAAATTAAAAATTATCACCAAATCATACAAAATGGAACCTAGATCTCTTTATGTAGGTGAAATATGTGTACAAATTATTATTGAATTTCCAATATCAAACAAAATTAAAGTCAACGTGTTTGTTAATATAATAACTTCTTTCCCAGGCTGCATGAACAGGGTTGACTCCAGACGGGCCCATTTCAGTCCCACAAAGCCCAACTGGGGCCTAACTCTTTAGCCCAAGCAAAACTTCCATGAAAAGTTGCAATTTCTCAGCATAGCATTTAATTTACAAATGGATGGAAGACCTTTCATTAATTAGCAATGCGTCAGAATGACATACATTATGTAAGATTTGACAGTCCTTTATTTTAAATGATGCATGGTCGATAACAATAATAGAAATTACGTGAATTGTAATCAATAACAATAAAATGATTCATGATCAATAACATTTTTACATTATATGGACGTAAATTGTATGTAGACATATTAAAAGTATTTGAAAAAATATCCAAACCTCTTTTTCTTGTCCTTAAAGGAGTGAAGAGTCCACCAATTTTAACATGACAGGATTAATATTCGGCAGCAAGGAGTCAAGAAGTGCGAGCAAAACATTTCCTGACCGAGACAATTATACCGCACTTTAGATTTAGTTACCCAGGGGATTTGTAAACCAAATAGACTATTTGACGGCAATTAGTCAAGATTTGCATTACCCTTGGTGTCCATTAGAGGCTCGTTAATGACATGATTGCTACATCGTCGTTTGTCTCATCGCTGAGTGGTCACTTAATTAATTGCAATCAATAAATCAATTTTGATATTTGCCCTGTGTATTTGCAAATTGATACTGCTTATTAACCCACTGATCATGACTTTCTAACTCTCTTCCTGATTGGATCTTTATGAGAAAGGGTCACCTGTATAGCCAGTAAGAATAAGGCTTTGAAAACTGATCCATGAGAAGAATTTTTTTCCAAAAATTGAAACATTTGAAACAAAAAAATCCCTGTTTATCATATGGCTGTGCCCCTCCAGAAAACAATAATTTGTGCATTGGTTTTTATTACCGAATACCAGCAGACTCTATCAAATGTTATTATTGTATTTTATCGACCGACATTATTTGCGGAATGCGGCTTAGATCTTTTGCTTTAATGTCCTCAACTGGTAATTGTTATTGACTTTCATAGCCTTAGCATCATTTTCAAGCTTCAATTTTATTCCACAGTGAATTTATTTTGAACCTAATGTATAAGACGGCGATGATGTATCACAATGGGCACAGAATTATGTTTTATATAATATTTTCCTCTTTCAATCAATATGTGTATCCATGAATATAGGTCACGTAGATGCTCTCATGGCATTCTTTGGACTTTGACTGAGGGATGAGATAAGTGGCTAATTAAATCTAGGTACGTTATAAACCCTGGGATGTATTCCGATATATAGATACTAAATGACTAATTAATGGAAAGCGTATGTAATCATTGATGACATTGGGTTTATGCTCATCTCCGACTCGCGACTGTCATCATTTTTCTCCATCATCGAAAATATGAGACAAAGATTGCTTTGAATTAAAGGAATGCCTTACTAAAATAATACTAGGGTTGCAATTTTTATTGCTGAAAATGCTTCAATGTGGCTTGTCCGGCTGCCTTAAAAGTGCATGCCGCAATTAAATTTTACACCCTTAATTTTCCATCATCAAATTACAGATTTTGGTATTAAAATGGTTATTTTTGTCAATTGTCATAAATTTCACAACCAAAATGTTTTCTTTAATATATTCTAGTTGCATTATCTACCATAATACTGTTGTAGAATTACAGGACATACACTGAGAATCTGTTTTTGGATGGTTACAATCGATTGTTACTTAATCTAGTTTCAAGTTGTCTACACTAAAATGATCCTTTGAAACACATGGCACCTCTTTGTTGATATACTTCCATATTTTGTCAGGTTGCATACGATGGCACACATGAGGCTCAAAAATGAGGCACATCTGTCCTGCCAACCAAAATACTTCAACGACAGCTCGTCTCCTGACGAAACACGCAGCCAATTTCACCCGAACAAGCTTCGTTTATCTCATATAACTCCACCATCAAGGGTAGTGTTTGAATATGGCGTGAAGTGTTTGTTAAATCCTTCGCTGTACCATAAATTGAGGTGAAAATGTTTAGATAACATTTTTTTTCATATAAAGGCCAATTAACCAGTTTTTATGTGATGTAACGTGTACGATTGAGCTGACAATTTCATTGCAAGACATGAGGAAATTGGAAAATGTTGTTACAAGAGTAGAATTGTCAAAATTTGGAGCAAATTGCACTGAGGGGATTTTTTTCTTGTGAGTTTGGAATGAATTCTTGTGGGGTTTGACCCAGAAATGAGGAGTATTTTATGGGGCTATATTTTATCAGTTAAGTTGAGTTAGCAAAATAAAGCCAGAGGTGTTGTTTGATAAGTCTAGTGTTGTAAGGAATTGTCACCCCGGAGGACATGAGATGGCGGTTAATGTCAGGGATTGAATAAATAATAGAGAAGGATGAGAATGAATTGTAATTTGGAACATGTCGAGGAACGCAAATTGGAATGGAAATTGAAGTATGTATACATGTATGTAGAGTAATTTTGTTTTTTAATGAGAATTGAAATTTGCAAAAGGGTGATTATATTTGTAGCTAATCAGGTCTTAAGATATTAGAGTGGTTTGACAATATAACGCTATCATTATTTATTAAGAATTTTTTTTGTCACCTAAAAAGATGAGGGTTTTAGCTATCAGTGCCAAATGGAAAATAAACATCTTTACAATATTCTCAGCCCGATTTCTCAAATGATATGAAAATAAGACGCATATGTTTCCTCATATTTGAGATCATTTCAGATATACTTTAGTTTCATGATCTTTTACTGCCACACCTCCCATCTGTAGTTAAACTAATTTATTCCATTTATTGATTCAAAATGTTACATCTGCCACTCAACTTGTAATTCTTTTTTAATTCAAGTCTGTAGTTAGCATTAAGTCAATACAAATGAACAACATTTGCCTCGTGCGTCTCTGAATTTCTTCGTCTTCCTAGAATATCGACTGATCTGGCCGACCTTCAGATGCTGATTGTAGCTCTATATTGAATAAGAGAAATAAGCCCGGCGTGCTTAGTTGAAATGTCGGAAATAAGTGATGCAAACAAAATTATGATAAATAAGTGGAATTAGCAGGAGTTGACAAACATGACTCGTCATGTCTTGGGGATAAAAACAAAGGTAGTGTTAATTAAAATACTCATGTTTTTGTTTAAGTTTTATAAATGATAAGTAATGTTGCAAATACAATTTTGGATGTAAAAAATAGAAGAAAAATATATTCCTGATTCTACTGAAACAACCCTCGGGAGGCTCAGGTTGAATTTTACAATTTTATTTCCTCCTGATTGGTCAGCATTTAGTACTTATTATTTTTTGAGCCAATCAGAGATTTTGTATCACACGAGCACGTTTGAGCTTATCTTGTTAACAACCAATCAGAGTCACTCTGAGCATTCATCTCAACAACCAATCAGAATCACTCTATGTCCAACAGTACAACATTTCAATGAATCTGCTATCAAAGCTTCATTCTATAAATTGTCATTTCGTGCCAGTCAACAAGCAATCAGAATTATTCTCTTATATATCCAAGTGAACAGCATTTTGTTTCAGCCATTTTCGAAGCCTGATTCTAACTGGCTTTACAAGTGAGCTTCTTGTTTAATAACAACCAATAAAATCGTCTCTTATATCAAAAAGACATTTTCAAAGCCTCATTTTAATTGGCTTCACAACCAATCAAAATCACTCTTAAGTTCATTGATCAATTTTCAATGCCATTTTATAATTGGCTGCTGACATGAGCTTTTTTGTTATCAACAAATTAATTGCTCTTATATATCTGACCAGTAGTTTCTAAGGAGTAAATATACTTCAGATGTCGAACCCTTTCTTGCCCCATACGTTTTTTTTCTTTCCGCAAATCAAGATCCGCGCTCAAATCTTGTACCCACATCTCTACACCAATCTTTACAGCTCAGTGCTCCAACCAACCCTTTAAAATTACATCCCAAAATCGATGCTAATTTTGCATTATTTATTTTTCCAATCTAATTACCCCGTTATATAATTTGATTTGGCTGTGCCAATTCCTCTGCATCTAGCAAGATTGTAGTGGCCTTGCTCTTGATTGTATTTCCTCGATCATTGGAAATAGAATTGAGGACTTGTTTGCTTGTTTTTGCTTGTATATATTGAGAATGTGTGGGGGTAAAAATCAAGGTTTTTTTTTTTTTTTTTGATAAAGCTTGGCATCAGTTGGCATATTTGTTTGATTCTTTGATGAAGGAAATGTCATGTAGAGTTGCTGGAAAATGAGAGGAAAACATGTATTTTCTGAAATTTAGGCCTTTGTGAATAATTTTACCAAACTTAGAAGATTTGTAACCGTCTATCTAACAGTTGAAGGTACCATAGTCAAGTTTTTCAAAATTTAGTTTCAGTTTCCTCAGAAAGATCACCACCAGAGACAAGTTACAAATTTCAGTCAAATTGGGTCCATTTTTTTATTTTTCAACAATTTTGTATTTCACAGTTGCCTATACGGTCTTTACTATGTAATTGTATTTATGATTTCCATTAATATACACATTTTTAACTTATACCTCTAAAACAAAACATATTTCAGTCATAGGTTTCATATGGGTTTTGAGGAAAATATAAGAACATTTTTGGTACTAATATCTCAAAAAATCAAAGCAGAATGTGCTCCTTAAACCACTTGCTGTAACCAGGAAAGTGTAATCTATGACACTTTCCTGCTGTAACTATTTCCTTCAGTTTCGAAAGGATGAAAGTAAAAATACTTTCATTTGTACTCTGTAATGGAAGGTCAAATTTCACTAGGAAAAAAAAAAGGTTCTAAAAGCTGGCTATAATTTGATAAAAGGTACAACAAACTACAAGCAGGGACAAAATTCCCTATACAGATCAATGTCAATTTCATTACTCCAAAAATCGTGTTACCATGGTAACCAAGTACAGGTCAGATGGCTTCCATTTCAAAAATTCTTGGGAGTAAGAATTGAAAATAAATTGTATCCTATGAAACATCCTCAAACTATTCAGGAGAATTTTTTGTGTGGTTGTCAATTTTCAAAGTTTTTGTTTGAATTCAGGGTTTTCTGAAGCTCAAATCATGATTTCAGGTTTAATCAAAATCTTAAGTAGTAACCAACATCTCCTCCATAAGGAAGTTGTCTGAAATGGGTAGTTGTTGCATTCGAAAAGAAATGTATTGTTTGATACTGGCCCACCAACCAGGTTGTTCCAGGGCATTTTCTGGGATAAGGGGCACACCATTTGATTTCCAGGGGGGAGCAGGAAGTTTGGTTCAGGGTTGATTTTTTTTCGCGCCCCATTCAGGAGCGATTTATTTTTCCCAGGAAATGACTGTTTTTTTCTCTATACCATGTTCGGGGGGGGGGGGGGGTGTCTGCCTGTTGAGGGGGAATTTTTTTCAAAAAATTTCCTGCTCCCCACCTTGAAATCTAATGGTGCACCCCTAAAGGGAAAGAATATAACCACAATGTGTCTGGTCAACTTCCAGGTAGTATGTGATGACAATTTGGATAAGATATTGCCACAAAGTTTGTGTTCAGTCACAATAAATTCCAATCAAATGGAGACCTAAATTGACCATTATTGTGGTCTTTTCCTCTGTTTAACACAATGTTAATTTATTTATTGGGGAAGTGTAGTGGGAATTTAAATTTAAAAAGTGAATGTGTGTGGGATTTTCATCACCCAAGTCATTGACTCTGGCATTTGAGAAGAGAGAAGTAAAAGCTCAGCACTAATCATGAAGAAATGATTTTCTTTTTTAAAATATTACATTGGCACATCTGGATCTGCACAACACCCCAATTTTGGAGTAAAGTTTCTTGCCCAAGGAAACAAGGAGAAATGGTCCAAACTAGCCTCAAACCCAGAACCTCTATTATGAATTCCATGCTCTAACCGGCCATGCTCACCTCCGTATTTACCCTAGTTGTGATTTGTCTTCCATGTTACACAAAATTTCAAAAAATATAAGATAAGATAATGGAATCTTACACCTGTATCCATTTGATGTTGGAGTACCCTCCCTGGCTATACGCATCTTCAAGATGACAGGATGACCTGCTATATCTGCATCCCCATCATGTACACTCATTGCATCTTTACTCATTCACCCAAAGGAACACTTACATCCTCGTTAAGAAGGGGGCAGTGCCCTCTTAAATCAGGCCAAGCTCATCATACCGACATATCTCCTAGTTTATATAGTCCCTGATCGCAAATAAAGAGTCGTTAAACCATATAAATTGATGAATAATCGGTGTATAATTTGCGTAATGTAATGACTCAAATTTGACCGTGCGATGCGTTCAAATGGCCAATGATGTGGTCATTTACCTCGAGAGGAGAGGATATTGAAAAATGAATTTGTCAATTCTCAGATGAACATTGTGCTCAAGTGCGGGAAGATGATTTTTTAACAAAGAAAATGAGGCATGCAGAATAGAATATATTTCCCAATATTTAACTGTTGAAGAAATTTGTATCACAGTTTTAATACAAATATTGTGAAATCAATTATGTAATTTTTTAATTATATCAGTACAGAATATATTCCTTGCAATTAATAACAGTCTGCCCTTCTATTGAGCATCCTCGTTATATACCTGATTAATTAATGACAGTCATAATTGCAATATTGAATATCTACCATGCAAGTGCAGGTTCATGTCATAATCAACTTTATATTAAGTCTCATTCATCTGTGCTATAAG
>JXSR01S050918.1:0-12069 GCA_000969725.1 Ophiothrix spiculata
GTCCAGCTATTATAGCCTATTGTATTCAATTATCGCATTGATTATCAATTGCGTGTAAGAACGTGATAAAAACACGTCTGCACTCTCTGAAGTCTGAAGTGTTAATCATCAATCACAGTATAAGAAAGACACCTTGATTTTGATAAATCAATCAATTATTAAAATATGTTTCCAATTTTTGCACTGTCTTCTGACACCCAGGTTTGATAACATTTGTCCGCCCGGATCAACATGTTTGGACGTAAGTCGTTAACTGGTCATAATCTTTGTTTCACACAAAAACATTGATAAAACCATGGCAATTTGTATTCAACGTATTGTATCTCTAAATATATAAATTCAAAACCCACAAAGTTATATATTGCTGGAAAGCTTATTTTCCGAGGATTTCAGTTTTACCTAAATAAGCCTTATTTTGAGGGGTGGGTAAAAATTATACAGGGTGCAAAATAAAACAAAAGTGCATTTTGGTCAACCAACTTGGCTCAATGAGATTTTGTCGGGGAAAGGTATATCCAGAAGACACAAACATTACTTGATGGAAGTAATGATGGCCTTTGATAAAATAATACATTTGGTAATAAATTTCATTGTGGTTAAAATTCTGAGGATGGTCAAAATCTATGAAACGACTCGTTAATTTTTATGATATTTATCGGTCATAAGTTTTTCCCTGTATACACTACCTAAAAATTAATCACATAATTGGATCCCTCGTAAAATTTCCTTTTGAAAAATGTATAACTTTTACCAACTACGTCGACCCGGTCAAAAGATATGCCTTTCTTAAAGTTTTTGAGTGTAAATGCATGTTTTGTACAGTAATATATAGAGAAAATTACCCACATGTAAACCATAAGAAACAACAACATTTGGATGATATGTCAATATTCGATACATGCTCCAGCATTATACCTATCTCATTGAAGTATATTCAAAATATTATGATCCCAGCATTTTTATTTTGAACAATACATGTGTTTATAAATCATATTTTTCTTACACTTTTGCATGTAATCCTATGCGCGCCTCCTCCACCGTCGCCTCCTCCACCCGATCCATCGTGTTCCCTAATTGTTTTTTTAAGTATAACTTCATTAATTAAAATCATGAGAAGTTCATTTTTTACACATAAATAGAGTATCAATAGACCTTTCATATGATACCAAATTTTCCCTAATACGTGAAAGAGGTTTTAGCAAAAATGCATGTTTTCTACCATTTTTTAGGGTAATATGTAACAGATCCATGATATTTGACAGACCTACTTGTGACGCAAGGCCGTTTACCTCTGGTCGATATCCCCATATATATACTGCTACCATCATTATAGTCTACATTTCAAGGCTGAATAACTTTTATGATGCTCCGATGTCGATATACTCGAATTGGGTATAATTTCCACTATTTTCTACACACATTTAGTCCATCTATATGGACCACATAAGCGAGCGCCGAGCCGCTCCGCGTTAGCTTGCGACGTCAATCCAGAAGGACTACACCCGTTCTGGTCTTGCAATCTAGATGGACTACACCCATTTTCTGGTGTTGCAATCTTTTTAAGAAAAGAGTATATATACACCTTTTAAATCACACGTCTTCTCTATAATTATCTTGTTTCAACAATGAACCTGAAGTGGCTATAATCGCTTGTTATTCTCTCATCAAACAGCGGAAGTTTTGTCACTGTAGGACTCTTTATTCTTCTAGAAACTTTAATTGAAATGTGTAAAGCTTTTCCATAGATTTTTACACCATTTGCATCCGTACAATTACACTGATTAAAGAAGCGGTTTAAATAGCCTGAATTTGAATTCTCCATCCCCTTTTAAATGTATTTATCCCTCAATTTGGTATCAATTCCTTTCCTTATCCTGCCAATATTTCCAGATACTCCTCCTCTAATGAATCTTGTTGTATCTCAAAAAAGTCCGATTAAGTTCATTTAAAGAGTAAAATAGGGATTAATTAATTACTCAGCCAATGCACAGTGATTGCTTGTCCACCATACCAACCTTGACCATTAAATTTATCGGTTTTTTTTTAAATTGATGAGGCGGAAAAAATGGAATTTTTCTCCATAGGGATTTTTTGTATGGCCCTTCAACATTAATATAGCAACTTCAATTAATGAAAAGACACAATCGTTACATTTCATTGCAGTCGAATAAGAGGAAGAACACCAAACTTTTGGTCTCAGTAGATTAGCTTTGAACAACCAACTAAGTAATTTACATGGACTGAGGTGCTACCTCTTTCAATGATGTACCTTCAGCAAGAAAGGCGGTTGCAATTGTTCACAATAATTTGCTCGTTTCATGCATTTAGTCATGATTTGGTGTATGCAAAGAAAATTAAAGACATGGTTGCAAAATGTTTTTTTATTTCCACTTCATCAAGATTATCTTTTTGAGCAAAAGAAGACTTGAGCCACAGCCCATGTTGTCTCATGTTCTTTCAAAAGATTGCTCCAAAAGGGTTACCCCAATTGAGTAAAAACACTAATCCATGTTAAAACTTGACACAATTTTGAAATGTTTTTTTTATTTTGAAAAGTGAGGGAGAGAGAGAAATAAACTTCAGTATTCTTTTTCTAAAATGATCATATAATTTTTGGATGTGATTCTATGAATTCCCTATTGAGAAACCTGCTATTTTTTTCTACATCAATTTGGAAAAAAGTGAAACACTTAGACGTTTGGATTAAAGCGTTTAACAAGAAAGTGCTTTGCACTGGTTAAATGACTAATTAGTCCCTATTTTAGTCTTTAAATGAACCTAATCGGACTTATACTTCTTGAGCAAACACAAGTTATAAAAGGGAGAGTTTCTTTTCTGGAACTGTAGTAGTTTACAAGTTGATTGGTGATCGTGATTGGTGAAATAAGCCTGAAATAATCAGATTTAGTCACAACAGATTTCTGAATAGTTTATGCTTGTAGAGTCAGAAGGTCCTATCTGAATAATCACGTGACACAAAATATTAGCTTCTATTGGTCTATTTGTCAGATGGGACCTGATGGCTCTTGAAAGAAAATGGCAAAATGCACTGTCTATGCAGATTGGTCATACAGTTTTTTGATGGTATCAAACTATAATTGTTTTCTGAGATTTATTTATTCTCGGCGTTCTAAGGATACCAAAGAGGTACCAAAACCTCATTTTGACCCAAAATACTTATATGACCTTCTGGTACTAAGCCCTCGACTGATCATGTGGTTTGAATTATATTGTTTAGCTTTGCCCCCTGGAACCTGCTGTATGTATATGAAGAGTTTGTTTCCAAAAGGGCCTAAATCCACTTTTCATAGTTCTGAGAAAATCAGCAAAAACTTATCCCTTGTTATGGTAAAATCATTTTCAAGTAGGCGTTAGCACTCTGACAAAACTAAAACCACTCACGGAAATCAGAGTTTTATAATATATATTTATAGAGAGTTTTATTTTCACTATGGAGTGGATTTTGGCCCTTTTGGAAATAAACTACTACAGTTTGTTTCCAAAAGGGCCTAAATCCATTTTAGGGTGTAAACAAACCTCTCAATAAAAAATAAGCAAATACAGTTTGGATTTACATAAATGATGTCACTGTAGTGAGAGGACCTATCCCTAACTTGTGAAGCAGTTAAAACTCAAAAATAAATTAAACATGACAAGAAATTATCCGTTTGCTGATTTTTTAAATGGATTTAGGCACTTTTGGAAATAAACTCTAAATGAGATACATCCCCAAAAAGAACAAAAATCAACGTTGGATAAAAATTTAGTTATTGGTGCCATATTGTAGTACTATAGTAGTAATTTCATGAAACCAAACTATTTTTCCCAGAACTTGCTCTAATTTAGATTGCCAGGCACACAAATCTCAGTTTGTTTACAAAAGGGCCTACATCCATGGAAACAAACACAGATTTTTTTGTACTGGTAAACTTTATGAATGCAACTTTTGGAAAAAATGGCTTGGTTCCATTAAACTACTTCTATAGTACTACACTATGGCATCAATATCTCAATTTTGACCAAAAGTGGATTTAGGCCCTTTTGGAAACAAACTCTTCATAAACTTTGCCCTAGATCTTATCTATTACCTGTGCCTAGTGATATAAGCCTCCGACTCTTAATCACCGGGCACTGAGCGTTGTGGGTACGAATACGTTTAAGCATGGATTTTCTACAGGCAGATTCTTATAGAATAACTTGTGTATCACCCTGGCAAAAAACGTTGTCGAAAAAATCTCGCAAAGTGGAATATAATCCCGACTCTAATGTTACTTTTCAGCCAAATATGGACATCGTATGACCATATTTTGGCATAAAAGAGCATATGCCCATATATAGTAATTTTTTATTAAACATACCACGATGTTGAAATTTGGCGTTTCACTGTAAACCAAACCTTGTCAGTTATATGCTTGACTAGCTTTAAACTAGTCGGTCTATCCTGTCAAGCATGCTTGACTAGTTTATTCTAGTCGTGCAGATAGTCAATCGACTAGCTTAAAATTGGTGCTAGACTAGTTTTGCAACCATTCTGGAGAAGGCTAGTCGGGCTGGATTGGTGGATTGACTAGATTAATACTAGTCAAGCTATACATTGCAATAACACGTCATATCAGTCATTCCTTTCACATTGGAAAAGCTTATTTCAAATGACACTTGCCAAGTCGGCTGTTACTTGCACAGTGAGGTCACTCTTCTTTGCCGATCTTTTTTTGAATTGTATACTTTATTCTGTACTTCATATAATTCACATTATGGATTTATTACTAACACTGTAAATAGCGTCTACCCATACTTCACATATGTGTCACCGACAAGTATGGTAAGCTTAATGCTGATTGTTTATACAAATGTAATTTGTGTCATGTGATAGCAGAGTTAACTGCTGTGATTGAGGTCAACAGGCAAAATGGGTGTCCATATTCAGCCCAACTAGCTTTGATGGCCTTTCAATTAGGCTGATATTGACAATATGTATTTCTGCAGAGTTGGTCTGAAATTCATGAGGCAATACTAGTTTCTGATTGCCTGCACATCCTCCTCCAAAATATCTATAGAATCAGATTGATCTAGCCTGACAGGTTAAAACTAGTAGAGCACAGTGGTAGAGCAGGATGGACTAGCTTATGCTAGTCAATCAAATTAGTCGAGCCTGACCGACTAGGTAAAAGCTAGTCCAGATGGGCATCATCTCGACTAGTTTTTACCTAGTCAAAAACTAGTCGAGTGACTAGTATAAACTAGTCGAGCTGGGTCGACGAGCAAGACTGACTGGGCAAAAGCTAATCAAACGACTAGCCTAAAATTAGTCAATCTAACTTGACTAGGTAAAAGCTAGTCCGGGTGGGTACCATCTGGACTAGCTTTTACCTAGTTGGGCAGTCAAGTTTAAGTTTTCAGTGTTATAAAGTTAAATAAGCCTTTTGAAGAATTGAAAAGACATTTTACAAAAATCTGCAATAATATAAGGGGGATATTAAGTTGAAATTTGATGAGTTGTCCTGCAAAAAGGCTTACGCCCATTCAACAATAAAACAATAGCCAATTAATAAGAAAATATTTGACGAATTTGCCAAATTACCACTTATTTTAAAATATTTATTTGAACAGAATTACTGAAATCATTATCAGGAATTTTGTTACACATTTTGATGTCCTGCAGATTTTTTTAATGTGTAAAATGGACGTAAGCCGTTTTGCAAGTCAACTCTTCAAATAGAAAAATTACGTTTATTACATTCATCGCGTTCATAAAATTTGACACCGACATAACTAAAACCTATCAAGACAGATGATTTATAGTTCCACTCTAAATTGAAGTTTAAATCAAGTTTAAACATTTCCACAGCCAGAATATTTTCAACAATTCAGGTTCATGCAAGTCTCTCATTTTTTTTTTGCTTGTTTTGCGACAGTTAAGTGATATAGTACACCAGTAATCAATACACAGTGAGATTTGGAGTATTATGAATATTCTTATGATTTATAATTAAAACAGTAAACAAATAAACATGATTGCTGTCTTCAATTTATCCTTTACACCCTAACACCTCAAATCTCATCATCCAGTACTGCCTTCCTCTGGAAACGCACGTAATGCGCACAATACGCGCATACACAGGTTTTGGTAAGATAGATGTCACGGGTGAATATGAATCAGTATTAGCAGGAAACAACTGTAACGAAACATAAAAAGAAACGAAAGCTTGCAAGTCGTTTGCTTTAATTAGGGGCTTCCTACTCAAACACTCCAATTTCATCCCCTTTCTCCTCCTCTGCTCCATTTTCTCCTCCTCCTTCTAGGCCATTTTGAACTGATGTAATAGTTATGCCAATCCACTAAAATTCCCACTTCACTCATGGGCCTAAGACTCTTAACCCGAGAGATAACCAAATCAAGGGATCTAAGTCCGGAGGACTTTAGTATCTGGGTATCAAAGTCCTGCAGGTATGCAAGTCCAGGATAGACTTTGATTTCTTACAAATATTTGCCCTTGGATGATCATTCCTTATAAAAGAATGTCTATCATAAAAGTTCCCTTGGGTTTCTAAGTTCAGGGATAAATACATCCCGAGTTTAGTGTTACTGGGATTAGTTGTCTGGTCTGGGGGACAATATTTCCCTTGTTAAGGGCACAGTTAACCCTCATTTTCTGAAATATTTCATGCTTTGTAACTCAGCAACCGATAAGTAAATCCATATAAAAGTATACATTTCTAGATGTGGATTTTCATGTAGAAGATGATGGTTAGGTCATTTCTGGACCAAAATGTATGATTTTGGACCAAGGTCCAAAAAACCCATGTTCTTGGACCATTAATTTGTAAACATCCTAACTAAATTTTGAAAAAATAAGTTGGAACTCAAATGCTTTTTAGAATCTAGAAACACATGTCTAGGAACGCATTTCTCAAATTTTTGATTTTTGACTTACTTTTTGAAATATTGCCAAAAATAGGTCCAAAACTGGCCCAAAATGATTTTTGGTCATTTTTGGCCTATTTTTGACAATATTTCAAAAAGTAAGGTAAAAATCAAAAATGTGAGAAATGTGTTCCTAGACATGTGTTTCTAGATTCTAAAAAGCATCCGAGGTCCAACTTTTATTTTTTCAAAATTTAGCTAGGTTGTTTGTAATTATAGTGGTCCAAGAACAAGGTTTTTTTGGACATTGGTCCAAAATCATGCATTTTGGTCCAAAACTGACCTAACCATCATCTTCTACATGAAAATCCACATCTAGAAATGTGTACTTTTATATGGGGTTACTTATCGGTTGCTGAGTTACAAGGCATACAATATTTCAGAAAATGAGGGGTTAACTGTGCCCTTAATGGTCCGCTAGGCAATTAACACGTGGAGGAATTGTTCCAACACAAGACCATTATTTCTAGAGATCCCTGAGACTAGGAATGATGATTAAAAATAAATTGATACCTTTGATACGCCATTGACGTCTTTTACAAAGACCTCCTCACCACATTTTAACGCAGATACTTTGATTTTAGTCACCCAATCGTTACTTTGTCTTTCTCCTTGTGTGATGACACCCGAGACCCAGGTTTGAGAACCTAGATCAGCCTGGATCCACGTGTTTGACTCCGATACACAAACATCCGGCAGACATCCCCATGAACTAGGACCATTTAGCCTCCCGTCACGGGGTGGATAGGTGTTATGATAACGTGATGCTGTTATACTCGAATCGGGTATATCACCATTTTCTACACCCATCCTATCAAAGCAACCTTTTGTAAACAACAAAGTATATATAAAGACTCCCAAAAAGTATCGCCTCATCTCGAACAAATGGCTCCTGCACCAATACAGAATACGCAAACGCAATTTGGAGATTGTGTGCACAAGCGCTGGAGTTTCAGCTTTCATTTGACACCCTATTTCTGACTGAGAAACACCGAAGTTATGAACATTTGAAACCATCGAGGTCGTTTTTTAGAAGTTGCAAATTTCATTTTTCGCACCGTACAAACCAGTAACACAAGATTAAGGATCAATATGTAAGTATAGGTAAGTGAGTTTGGTCAATTAAACACACGGTCTTTCAAAACCATGCGTCATTAGTGTCTAAGAATCATCCATCCAGATATTATTTTTCGAAAATTGTTCATTAATTCATTTTCATTAATAATATGACCGGAAGAAACGAAGCGTGCGGTTTTACGAAAGCATGCATAATGGGGTTCCAAGCATCATCCATCAAGATATTAATGTTTTCTTATTAATGATGAGAAACGATCTGAACTTCAGATTCAATTGGTAGACAACACTAGCCTTAAAAACAAATGGTGCACTGTTATATTCGTCCTCTGATGTTATCTGGTACTTGCGCCATTTCTTTAATGCTAGCTATGCCTACCAGTTGAATGTCGTTTCTTTGGGTCATATTATTAATGAAAATGAAATTTGCAACTTTTAAAAAACGACCTTGAGGGTTTTAAAAGTTCATAACTTCGGTGTTTCTCAGTCAATTGTCAGAAATAGGGTGTCAAATAAAAGCTGAAACTCCAGCGCTTGTGCACATAATCTTCAAATTACGTTTGCGTATTCCGTATTAGCGTAGGCGCCATTTGTTCGAGGTGAGGCGATACTTTTTAGGGACTCTTTATGTAATTATTGAACCATACGATCTGATAATAAAGTTCCTTTTAAAAAATAACCATGAAGCGAAGTTCTCTAAAACAGTGCATTGTTATTCAAAATTAACAAACATGGTCTCTCATCATTTAAGGGCGAATATTTATATAATGGTAACTCTAGGACAATTTAAATATAATCATCGTCAGCGTCTTTGCCGTCTTGTAATGTTCAGGGTCATTTTGGTGGTTGAATATTCACTGTAAAATCTATACTTATTTGCATATGTCTATTTAACACCTTTTTTAAAAAAAAAGACAGTTTTAATTATACATGTAAATTACATACTGTAATATTTATAATTGTACTTACTGGGTGGAGAAGAAGTTGTTATCACAACGCCACTTCCAGTTGAGACATCTATATCAGTCGCTGTAACACTTTCACTACTAGTTGCAGCCTTGGTGCTTGTCGTTGTTACATCGTCACTTGTAGTTGAAGCCTGTGTGCTAGTCGTTATTACACCTTCGCTGCTAGTTGAAGTCTTGGTAGTAGTCGTTGGTACACCTTCACTGCTAGTTGAAGCCTGGGTGCTAGTCGTTGTTACACCAACACTGCTAGTTGAAGCCTGGGTGCTAGTCGTTGTTACACCAACACTGGTAGTTGAAGCCTGGGTGCTAGTCGTTGTTACACCTTCGCTGCTAGTTGAAGTCTTGGTGCTAGTCGTTGTTACACCTTCACTGCTAGTTGAAGCCTGAGTGCTAATCGTTGTTACACCTTCACTGCTAGTTGAAGCCTGGGTGCTACTCGTTGTTACATCTTTACTGCTAGTTGAAGACCGGACATTATACGCTTTCACACCTTCACTATTAGCTGTAGGTTTAATTATTGTAGAAGACCTATCTGCTGTTTGCAAAGGTAATTTAGGATGTAGGGAAAAAGTTAATTTATCAATTGAGTTGGTTTTCATTGTTAAAAAGATATTCCCATTAATTGATAGGAATGGGTTTTTTTATTGAAGGCAAAGATAATATTGTCTTATATGCGACCCTGAATGAGTCTTAGGTTGTAAAAGTCGAGGACTATTTGTAGATTACTTTCTCGAGAAGTATTGTATATTATGATATGTCTATACGCAAGTATGAAGCCTATTTGACCGTCAAATAAACATCCCAAAAGGTGAATTAACTATCTTTGCCTGTTGTGTAGAAAATATGCTCTCATAATTGTGACACCAGTGTATACGACTGCGGGCTTATTGCGCCCATCATGACGGCAAGTTTCAAATGTAATTTAATTACTTGGCACAGTTTCATTTAATTGATGGACACTACATGGCGATTTTCTCCAAATCTTAAATGTTCTTATAAACTAAAGTACCGTCATTCATATACGTCAATTTTGTTCTTATACGAGACGTATAAACGTATTTTTAAAAGGACAAGATACTTGCTTGCTTCATGGCAGTCAAGATGTCCTTGCTCTTTAATTGCTTTGATGTCACTTGTATCAAGCAATGTATCAAAACCATCTCTTTCTTTTCTGGTACATTTGCAGGCATTCCACGTGCGGCACCCACTCATTTCAGTTGATCTTTCATTCCAGACTTCACATACAAAAGCACGGGTATTGATGAATTCTGTGTTAACAAAAAGAGTTTGAAGTCGTCAGTCTGCAAAACTAAATACTAAATTGATGTCGGGGAGATTGGAGTTTTACACCACCAATTATACATTGCCCATGACTAGATTCAGTGTTTATTTCCAAAATCGAGGCCGTCTTTACCAGCTAATTCCTAAAATAAAATGGGGAAAAATCAAAAAATGTGATAAATTTGCTCATTTTTTATTTCAAATGTGTTATTTAGATATCTGTGTTATCAAAACGATAGAAAAGAAGCAAAAAATCCAATAATTGTGAAGATTAATGTGTCTTTATTTTTATCCCCAGGTCTCAATAAGCAAACTGGCAGCACCGTGGATTTCAGTGGGGACGGGGTTAGACTTCAATTCCAGGCTGCTTACCGGAAAAACGAACCGGACACACCAGGTAAATTTTTGTCATTTTTTAGTGGTTTTTGACATGAATTTTGATAAAAAAAGACATTTCAGGAGATGGTACTCAAAGGAAATATGCGAAAATTATGGTCAAATCGAAGGAATTTACATGTAAAAACATAGGAAAGCAATTGGTGGTGTATAATCTCAGCGAAGCTGTGGAGGGTTACAGGAACAGAAACAACAACGTCAATAACAACATTGTCAGTACAAACATATGTTAAAGTGTTTTATCACTCTCAAATCTTCTGTATTTTCTGATTTGTGTAGGAATATACTCCAGGCTACAGTCCGTTCAAATTAAAAAAATCCATAGGCCTACATAAGTTCATTTGATATCGGATAGAAAGTTTATTACAAAAATTACTCAAATCACCATGGCACAAACAAATGGTCATATGTTCTATCAAACTCAACTCAGCCAATCAGAAACTCGCACTAGTTGATCATAATAATTTCCAGCAAATCGCATGCGATAATCCCCACATGACAGATGCGTGAATGCACGAACCGACATCACATTTTCTCTCTTATGTATTGTTTGGTGTTGATGGAACTTGCGTTATTTGTTTTTAAATGATGTTCGATGTTGATTATTATTAGCATTTTCTTCTTTGTTTATGTAAATGGTAGGCTTTATTGTCCGTCTGGTGTCTTCTTCTTCTTCAGTCGACTGCGACTGTGCAGCAGCAGGCGATTGCAAGTTTCCTCCAGTCACTTCTGTTTTGGGCCAAGTGGAAGACAGCCTTTGGTTGCAACAAGTTGTTTGTATCTCCCAGGAACTTTTGGATGTATGTTATGATGTTTTCTGACGGCCTGACCTCCTCCTCATATGTGGTGGGGTGTAGAAAGAATACAACCTGCTAGGCTTTCCCTCTGGCATCCTCAGTATATGACCAAGGCAGGCAAGTTGTCTAACCTTACTCAATTTATTAGTGGCTCTGTACCGGTAGCAAGGTAGATTTGTGAGTTGGGAACATGATCAATACGCTTGATACTGAGCATGATTCTATAGCACGATGTTTCAAAACTATTGTTCTTAATCTCCATGTTGCTTGTAAACGCCCATGACTCACAGCCATATAGCAATACTGTCACGCATGTTGTGTTGAAAAGCCTTACTTTTGTTTCAGCTGGTATACTTTGGCTTCTCCATATGCGTTCCAACTTCCAGATTGAGACCAGGCAAGGGCCTTTCGTCTAATAAGGTCTTTGAAATTGGAAGCTATCATGCAGCCAAGATATTTAAAGTCAGAGACATGTTTGATACTCTGGTCATAAACCTGAAGGGATGGTAATGGATAGAAGTTAACAGTCATATACTCGGTCTTTGGCACGCTGATTATTAGACCCAGTTCTTCAGCAGAAGCTGCTGTTTTAGACAGCTGTGCTTGAGCTCTAGGAATAGAAGGAACA
>JXSR01S050924.1:59218-70124 GCA_000969725.1 Ophiothrix spiculata
AGGTCAAACAATACATTTTTAAAAGTTGCGTAAAAATTCGACCATTCGTATTCGCGAAAATAGCTGTTTCATATCAAATTAAAGCGTGAGGGCGCTTTTCAAAGCCACGCACAAACCCTTAATAATTTTGATGTTTTTTCAACATGTCATAAAAGACGGATTTTGCAAAAGCATATTCTGAAAATTTGGGCACATAACTCTTTTTCGTTTGAATGCAGCTATACCTAATTTGCATAAATGGATATGCTGAAAGAGAGTTTAATTATTATTCGTTAAAAAATTGTATTAAAATTGGTTTAATATTAAGTCTGATCATGATCATTTAGAAAAAATGCACATTCAAATATCACAAAACGTTTACGCTTATTATTTTGTTGACTTTTGAACAAATGCGTTTCTGACATAGGCATCTACTTTTGTTGATAACTCAAAAACTAATAAGGCTCTGAATTTAAAATTTTACGAGTATCTAGAAAAGGGTTATAATTTAATTTGTGCAAAGTTTCGATTCTATGACTACAATAGTTTTAGCATACGGTCATTTTTCTACATGTAAGCATTTTTTTGGGACACCTGGTACATGCATTGTAATGTATGCAGAGTTTCTCCCCTCCAGGTAAATAGCTCAGTGGGGTAGATTAGGGGTCGCATTTTCAACATTACGCATGTCAATGTCATGTCAGCCTTTATCAAAAATATGAAACCACATTGTGCTCAATACTACACAATTTTGAAGACACAACTCAAATTTTATATTTTCTTTATTAGAGGTTGTCATACTTTGAATATTCCTATTGCTACTGAGGTCAATACAACTCAACTGAAGTCGGTCGGTATTAAATATTTTTAGGCTTTCCTTCAAATCCGAAATTTCCCCATTGACATCTCAGAAGTAAATACTATATAACTCGCGCGCTGCGCGCGAGCAATGAGCATTTCACAACACAAGCTTTTTTTAAAACTTTTTTTTATTTCTATTTCATTTATTGAATATCTTCGCTTTTTTTCTTCTAATAATACGTTTTTGATAATTTACCATACTTCATTATTCTTTCTTTATACTGCTACAATAACAATTGATACTTTCTAAGAAGACCCTGTTGTTTTCATTAACAAAAATATACAACACAATTATTTTTATTTACAAAATATTTGAAAATATTCTATATATAAAGTATTAACAAGATATTACAAATAAGTATACTAGCATTGCCAACATTACCATATTAAACATACAGATACAAAAATAGCATTATATTTTAAAAAAATCAGGCAGGGTGTTGAACAAAATGTAAATCAAGGCAGGCCTAACTTTCTTCAAAGTGTTGACTGAAAATAGCCTATTAGGCGACGAAAATATAAAAAAAAACCTATTTTACGGGCCCGCCGTACCCTAAGTTTGCGTTTTTGAAGATTTTTTTTCCATATAAAATTAGCTCTTTTTTGGCCAAAATGTAACAATTTTTGCTTATTTTTTTAACATGTTTAAAGAAAATCTTTTTAGAAAAAAAATTGCCCGACCGACCGACCCTACTTGAAAGGTTCACCCGCCCGTAAAACAGGATATTTTTTTCGTCTTTTAGTTATATTTTCCATTTGAGCTCTAACTGTCGGTGGCAAAAAATTCCATTAGAATTATGTTGACCTAAATTTCATTTCAATTGTGGTACAATTAATGTATTAGAAGAATATTTTCTAATACAGTCGCCATACAAAATCAAATTAAAAAGATCAGTATCATACTGAACTTTTAATGATCCATAATGGATGTTCATTTTCAAACATTGAAAAACTGTTTAAGTGTCATGGTTAGAAAAAACATTTTATGACATGACAATTTGGCTGATAATATAATACAGGAGTAAAATACTAATTTTCAACATTACATGCTACAATAAAAGAACATGTGTGGTTTTGTTATAAGGTAAATTTGCATTTGCAAAGGCGACTTCTGTAAAGTGTAATTAGTAGAATTTGACTGCATTTTACATATAAATATTCATGAGTCTGAAAAAATTGAAAATATAGACCTGGAAGACAAAAATGTTGCACATTTATGTATAAATATTGTGTAAATATAATGAAGTTAGATTTTCCGAATTATGTGTTACATTTCGTGCAAATTTACTGCCAAGTTATTCCACGTCAAATACTTTCAAAATCGGCTGGTGATTTTCTCTAAAAATATCAATTCAATGTAAAATATATATTTATGCCGATACGTTTATAGCAAATTTTAAACATTTTTCTTGAAGTCCTGTTAAAATCTTGCGTTAAAACAAAATTGATGTAAGGTTTTATTTTGTTGAAGTCCTGACATTGAAAATCAGCACGATGTAACACCGAACATTCCATAATTGCATACCTATTGCATATGCGTAACAATTACTTTAAATACGCATAAATATATTTCTAAATACCCTTTGATCACATAGTCAGCTCACTGGTCGGTGGTTTAAGCTCGGAATCTGAATCTTGAGTCTGTGGGTTCGAACCCTGTTATAGTCGTTTTGATTTTTTTTAAATTTCTGGTTTTTTTTTTAAGTTTATAATTATCTATTTTTTTGCATAGCGTGTTGATTTTTCTTCAATTATTCACGAATGAAATTCTCGAATTTTCGACATGATTTATATATAAGAACCAAAAAGGTTACTTTTCAGTCAGAAAAACGCATGTCACATTCATTACATTTCACATGAAATGCAAAATATTTCAACGCGGCGAGCGGGGCGGCGAGGACATTCAAAACACTAACTCTGACATGAGCTCCATGCACGTTGCTGACGTCAGATGCTGACCCGTCGTAACAAAAGGTACTTGTTATCCAAATCTTGATGCCTAGTTATCGTAATACAAGTCGCAGGCAAGTGTGTGAAGAGCCGATATTTTCCTTATTGTTATTTCTTCACTTTACAGGTCTTATAGGCAAAATATATGTATCAAATTTCATCAATCTGAGTTTTTATATGTTTTCTACCAGAACTGGTCAAACAAATTGAATTATGGGATGTACTTTAAACACCATATGGCTCATTCTAAAGTAACGTTTGTGACCGAAAAATTGAGAAATTTCACTTTTAAATGGCCACAGAACCTAGCAAAAACATTATATCAACGAGTTTGTTGTTGATAATGGTGCCCACTGGTGGGGTCAAGACATGTAGATGTTTGAAAATTAAATCAATTGCTAAAATCCTGAGTAAAGTCCATGTAACGTTCGGTAACGTTTGTGACCGCGCACGGAAATGGTTTTTTGCTCCGAATGACTTCAACGTACTATTTTTCTGAAGTGTCAACGATTTTTTTATTGCGCCTTACACCGATTATGGGAAACATATTTACAAATATTTCATAAAAATTACAGAACATTATATCGCCAGGAATAATTTTAATGCATTGCTTTGTGTTGTAACGTTTGGTAACGTTTGTGACATTTTCGTGTAACTTTTTGGTAACGTTTGTGACATTTTTGAAACAAAACATGTGCTCATTCATGCACGGATAGACAAACTTTACAATTTCTGATTGGAAAATACTTCTTACGTACCAAGTAACAAATATATGACGGAAAAACATGCTTATGTGGTCAAATAAAAAAGCTGATTTTTTGCTTGAAATAAAAAAAGGTTCAGTTTCCACTGGAATGAGCCATATGTGTCTACAGCATTATGGTTCCGGTTAAAATTCTGCAATGTTACACGACAAATCTGTGTTACACGACAGATCTGTGTCTTGCTTTTTTTAATTTGAACCAGTAACTCAAACAAGTTTGTATATAAATACTGCAAAAAGTTATTTCCTCTAATCTTGCAAAAAGTGTCAAATATTCATCTTCTAGTGGAAATACTGTCTAGTTATTTTATAAGAATAAACAAACATTTTCGATTCATATATAATCATTTTATCATTCTTTAACACTTAAGTGGTTTTTGCGCTAACGCGAAGTAATTTTTCATCGCCCTTCTATGTAATTGTCTAACTTTACCGTACCCTTCACTTGGTGGCAAAACAATTCAAATCGACCCATCCCTTCCCATGCTAATTAGCATAAATAAGCATTTTGTAGGGCGCTCTTCAAATTTGTTTTGCCCATAAAATCGTAACCAAACAACTTTTTTTACATTTTATTTCAGGAATGTATTTGTACTTACATAAGTGCAAATATCAATCAATCAATCAATCAATCAATCAATCAATCAATCAATCATACAAATACTTGCATAACATGCATATCCCATGAAGGAGTCTATTCGTACAGAGGACCCACGGCTTTACGTGACTGTCCGACTACCACAAGCCTCACAAACACCTGATATCGGGATATTTTTCGGGTGCTCACCGCTAAATGTACTCCTTTGTACTGTACGGAATCACCACGTGTGACGAAAGTCTCTTAAAAGCAGCCCAGCTATAGAAATGTTTACATTTTGACGTCACGATATCGATTCAACAAGTTGACTTAAAGCTCCGCCCACTTCCGATTCCTATCTTTTACCGTGAGTTTTTATGGGGTAGAAAGCCCAAGGGAATTACACTTGTTTTAGAGAATTAGATGATAGCAAACCTTTTTAAGTTTAATAAATTATCACTTGACTATCTGTTCTTTCTCGGAATGCTTCAACTTACTTTGTGACTCATTTCATATCCGAGTAACAGGTAATTAAAGTTTGAATCTATTTCACATGATCTTCAATGCTGAAAAAGTTTTTGGGCCGAATATCGTAACTGCTTCGTCGTTCTAGGTGTAAGTTTTTTGCATTATTTTATAATTATCGTACAATCTTATAACCATGCCGAGTTGCTATACTAATCAGGAATTAATTTGATACCAACTGCATCAAAATCGATTGAGTTGATTCTCTAGAATGACGAAATTTGTCGAACAGTTTCAAGCACGTTTCATTTGCCTTGCGCAATACACGTTTCTAAAAGTATTTAGATTCATCTTGTATTTATCAGCCGGTAACGTAGTGTAGTGGCAGAATTCTCGCTTATCGTCAAAAGAATCACGGGTTCGATTCCTGCATGCTGCCACTTACTTTACATTTTTTTCTCCTTTTCTTTTTACTTCAATTAGATCCAATCATTTTCTTTGACTTGTCACTCTCTATGATACAATTCTCCTTTTTTTTTTGCCAAAATCATGTAAAATCAGCAGGCTTTATGAGTCAAAATTAACAATTTTGGTTCATGTTTTAAAGAAAATGTCTTTGTGCAAATTTTTCAGGTTTTGGTCTAGGAATAATATCCCCTGTGTAAGGCTTGTGCCACGGAGCAAAATGAGCAAAATTTTATTGAAAAATTCCATCGGGAAGTGAGTTTTCAAATTTTTGGCGGGAAAATGTTGTCGCGACACGCCAACATTTGTTTTGGCCGCCATTTTGAAACGGTTTGTCCAATATTCAAACATTTTTCTTTGTTTTAGTTCTTTTGAAGTACTTTACCTGTGACCACAGTTTCAACGTAAAATTTCTTCGCGAAAGCGCTTTATCGGTGTTGGATCCATATGGACCCCCCCCCCCCTTGACCACTAACAGGCATGTGGAGGACCTTGACCACTTAAGTGTTAAGAATGTGCAACCATTCAAGAAATTGACTTCACATTCAAATTCATTAACTAAGCATGTGAAACTTTTGTGACATTTGTCCAAAGGAGTGATCCAGATTTAACAGAGTTGACTCTTGATACCAGGATTGTTGATTTATTCTATCCTTAAAATTGTGTTTCAGCTAAATGATGGTAAGCATACGGGTGAAAATCATTTTTCTTTCTAAGTATACGCCTTTTCAAAAGATTCAAATGCCTGCGTCTTGACCAGATGTGCCATATTCCATAAATCAAAGGATTAATAACAGAGTTAATTGGCAATATAAAGGCTACGAACCATGCAAAAACTTCGGGTGATATTGTCTTTTTCTTAATCTGAACCAAAATACCTAACCATATAATAGGCAGCCAACACGCCATGTCTGTAAGCACTATTAGACCAATCTTCATAGTCATCCGTAGTTCCCGTAATAGCCGATTCTGCATTTTGAATCTGGTTAAGTGGTTGGTATGCATACGAAGTTTGTATCGGTGACCATAGTAGATGACAATTAAGAAAATAGAGATATAGCAAAAAACAATCACACAACTAGAGAGTAGGTTTAGACCAAGAAATAAAACGTTTGAATACAGAGGACCATTGGTAGTATTGGCATACGCAATACTTTCAAAAGTTATGATATCATCTGTTCTGTTGATGGTGTCATAGGAAACAACCAGAGATTCAGATTTGGTTGTGTAGATCACATCTCGTGCAAGTGGTAGGCCGATGCAAACTTCGGATACATCATAGAAGTAGCGATTTTCATTTCTATTAACAGATGCAATAGAACTCAAGATGATTGCCACAATCCATGTTGTTATTATAACAAAAAGTTGCTTCTTTCGTCTGGGAAAACGGTTTTGCCTAGGCCAGATGAAGGCCCGGGCGAAAGAGGAAAGCCTTTCTATACTTATTACCATTAAAAAGAAAAGTGAAGCTTCACTTGACAAGATTGCCATAAAACCTGCCACCTTACACGTCAAACTGCTGCGCCATTGTTCTGCTATTAAGGGAAAATTATGACCAAAGGATAAATCAGCAAATGAAATAATGATCATGTAAATACCCATAATGAAATCAGAAAGGGCTAAATTAGTAATGAGTAAAATTTGTGGGAGTTTATCTGGGTATGAGTGTCTACCTTGTAGTTCTGAACATCCGTAAAGAATAACAAACGCATTTGACACCAAAGTACAAATACCAAGTGTCCACATTGAACTCCTTATCCAGTTGTTATTGAGAAGCTGACTACATGTTAAATATTGTGACTTTGAGAACACGTGTCGAGAAAAGCAATTGTCTTGTTGAGAGTCTGCCATGAAACAACATATTCCATTTGAGTCAACATACACATATGTGTCATTATTCAGTCCTTCAAAGAAGTTCAACGTTATGTCGGAAATATTGTTAGAAGCTAGATTAAAAAACTTCAGCTTTGGCATTGTGTTGAAACTTTGGCTTTTTAGCACCTGAATGCTATTTTCACCCAGATCAATAACTTGTAAGCTTGGGAGATCAATAAATAGTGGCTGTAACTCAACTAACTTGTTGTGGTGTAAAGAAATGATTTCTAGTTTATGTAAGCCAAGGAACATGTTTGCATTAAGTTCTGAAATCATATTGTAATGCAAGTAAACCGCAATCAAATTGGCGAGGTTGGCAAATATACTAGACGGTAGTGTTGTAAGATTGTTTTTATAAATTGCTAATAGTCTTAATTCATGCAAATCTTTGAATATATTTGAATCAAGTTCTAAAATCATATTGTCATTGAGAGAGACCTGCCTCAAATTTATGAGTTTTGCAAATATGCCTGCTGGAAGTGATAAAATATTGTTTTTAAAAAGTGATATTGCTTTTAATTCATGCAAATCTTGGAATAGATTTTCATCCAGTTCTGATATGAAGTTTTCTTGCAGCTCTAATATCTTCAAATTTGTAAGGTTGGTAAATATCCCTGACGGCAATGATGATATTTTGTTTTTACGTAAAGTAAGATTTCCTAATTCGTGTAACCCATGGAACACAGTTGTGTCAAGTTTTGATACAATATTGTCATTTACATGAACCACCATCAAATTGTTGAGGTTGGAAAATATATCTGATGGCAATGATGTAAGGCGGTTTTTACCCAATGATATTCCTATTAATTTGTGCGAACCTTGGAATAGATTTGCATCCAGTTCTGATATGAAATTTTCTTGCAGCTCTAATATCTTCAAGTTTGTGAGGTTGGTAAATATACCTGATGGCAATGATGATATTTTGTTTTTACGTAAAGTGAGATTTCTTAATTCATGCAACCCTTGGAATATATTTGCACTAAGTTCTGATATTATATTGCCGTTCAGCCCGACCTCACTTAAATTGGTAAGGTTAGAAAATATACCTAATGGCAGTGATGTAAGATTGTTATTTGAAAGTGATAATATCCTTAATTCATGCAGACCTTGGAATATATTCACAACAAGTTCTGAAATTATATTGTCATGGAGGATAACCTCTCTCAAATTGGAAAGGTTGGCAAATATACCTGATGGTAGTGATGTAAGATTGTTTTTATCAAGTGTAATCTTTCTTAATTCACGCAACCCTTGAAATAGGTCTGCATCAAGTCCTGAAATCATATTTTTATTCAGCCAGACCTCATTTAAATTGGTGAGGTTGGCAAATAAACGTGATGGAAGTGATGTAAGATTGTTTTTAAAAAGTGATATTATTCTTAATTCATACAAACCTTGGAATGAATTTGCATCAAGTTCTGATATGATATTTTCTTGCAACTCTAATGTAACCAAATTTTTGAGATTGGAAAATGTACCTAATGGCAGTGATGCTATTTTGTTCTTACGTAAAATAAGATTTCTTAATTCATGCAACCCTTTAAATAAATTTGAACCAAGTTTTGATATTAAATTTTCTGCCAGCTCTAATATGCTCAAAGTTGCAAGGTCGGCAAATATACCTGATCGTAATGATGATATTTTGTTTTTAGCTAAAGTAAGACTTTTTAATTCACGCAAGCCATTGAATGTATTTGTATCTAGGTCTGAAATAATATTGCCATCTAACCAAACTTCGTTCAAATTGGTGAGGTTGGCAAATAAGCCTGACGAAAGTGATGTAAGATTGTTTTTACTTAGTGATATCTTTCTTAATTCATGCAAACCTTGGAATATATGCACAGACAGATCTGAAATTATATTTTCATGCACAAAAACTTCTCTCAAATTAGCGAGGTTGGCAAATATAGCAGGTGACAGTGATGTAAGATTGTTTTTATAAAGTATTATCTTTCTTAATTTATGCAAACCTTGGAATAAGTTTCCATCAAGTTCTGAAATTGTATTGTCTTTCAGCCAGACCTCACTTAAATCGGTGAGATTCGCAAATATATCTGATGGTAGTGATGATAGATTGTTTCTACTAAGTGATATTATTCTTAATTTATGCAAACCTTGGAATATATTTGCATTGAGTTCTGAAATCATATTGTCGTGCAAATAAACCTCACTCAAATTGGTGAGATCTGCAAATATACCTGATGGCAAGAATGATATTTTATTTGCATGTAAAGTAAGAGATATTAGTTCATGTAACCCTTGGAATGTATCTGCATTAAGTTCTGAAATCATATTGTCATTTAGCCAGACCTCTGTAAAATTGGTGAGGTTGGAAAATATACCTGATGACAGCGATGTTAGGTTATTTTTAGCGAGTGTAAGCTTTCTTAAGTCATGTAAACCTTTGAATATATTTACATCAAGTTTTGAAAGTATATTCCCATTCAAATAAACCTCATTTAAATTGGTGAGGTTGGTAAATATGCCTGATGGTAATGATGTGAGATTGTTTCTACTAAGTGATATTATTCTGAATTCGTGCGAACCTTGGAATATATTTGCTTCAAGTTCTGAGATCATATTGTCATACAGCCAGACCTCATTCAAATTATTAAGGTTGGCAAATATACCTGATGGTAAAGATGTGAGATTGTTTGTATCAAGATATATCTCTCTTAATTCATGCAACCCTTGGAATACATTTGCATCTAGTTCTGAAATCATATTGTCATTTAGCCCGACCTCACTCAAATTGGTGAGGTTGGCAAATATACCTGATGGTAGTGATGCAAGATTGTTTTTGTAAAGTGATATTATCTTTAATTCAGGCAACTTTTGGAATATATTCACGTCAAGATTTGAAATCATATTGTTATCTAAATATATCTGACTCAAATTGGTGAGGTTAACAAATGTACTTGACGGCAAGAATGATAGTTTATTGGTATGCAAAACTAGTTTTCTTAATTTGTGCAGCCCTCGGAATGTATTAGCGTTAAGTGCTGATATCAGATTGTCTTGAAAATATATGTGAGTGACATTTGTAAGATATGATGTTCTATTTCTGAATTTGATTTGACTAATTTGATTGTGACTCAAATCCAAGATACAGATGTTACTGTGAATGGATTCTAAGGAAAACTCTGTCATCTGATTTTTAGCAAGAACTAATATTTTCAGATTGATATTAGATACAAATGTATTTAATTTTACAACCTTGACTGAATTTAATGTTACAGTAATAATTCCTATGCTTTGTAAACCCAGAAACATATGGGATTCAAGTATTGTTAACATATTTCCATCTAAACATAGTTGCCTTAAATTCATTAGATGTAAAAATGCCCCATGGTTGACAAACCTTATTCTGTTATATGAGAGATCTAATACTTGCAATTGGATCAGTCCCTTAAATGCCCCAGTCTCAAGTACCTGAATTGAATTCTGCGATGCCAGGAGATACAGAACTTCAGATATGCCATCAAATGAGACATTTGTGATTCCTTGAAGACGACGCTGTGAGATGTCGAATGCTAAATTGATGCATGGTTTGGAGATGAGTAAGATCTTCTTTATAATAGTACTCCATTGGCAGTCAGTGGTGAAGTATGTGTTGGATATGGTACAGTAGCAGTGTTGAGGACATTCAGGAAATACATTTACACACACCTCTCCTGTTGGTATAAAATAGATTGTTAACTGATGAATGGAGGACAACAAATTGAAGAGTGGTTTTTTTTTCAAATCTTACTTAGTCCACTTCGACTCATTCTGAGAAAATCATGTTTTTCATCGCAGATGTCTAAGACCGAAATGTACTAAATCCCATAGTCATTACACAATTCCTGCTTGCTATACGTAATTGAATACAAAATTTGGACTTTACATTCTAGTTAACACAACCGTGACGAACAAAAGATTGACTCATAACTAGAATACACATGTCAGTGAGACGTTATCAACTGTGACTT
>JXSR01S050932.1:0-21682 GCA_000969725.1 Ophiothrix spiculata
TGATTCCAATATCCCTGTAGACTTTTTACAGGTGTAAATTTTGGCACAGTGCCAATTTCACAAATCTGATCAAATTTTTGAAAAATACTTTTTACAGATATATTTTTTAGTGCACATTTTCATCTTTCTTCAACTTTTGTGCCATGGTTGATTTACAGATACGTTGCAAACATGGATTTAAGGAAGTGCAGATAAGAAACAAGACTATTTAACTCTTAAAATTTGGCTAAGTTAGGGTATTGCACCACGCATGGACTGATGCTGTGCGAGTGTGTAGTGACCCATAGCTGCATTCTGGTCATGCTCTAACATTACTTTACAACAACGCAATATGATACATCTTACATATTTGCCAAATTGAACAAGCACTAGCGCTTGACGAGTTTGATAGATGAAAATTTTTAAGTCAAAGTAACATTCCGTTGACAGAGTATGGTTGTAAATCACTGATTCTGAAATGCATATAACCTTCCTTTAGTAACATAGAAGACGGTTGAATTATAATTTATTAAAAATTATATCAAATTTGGAATGTATTGTATCCAGGTAATATCTTCATCTAACTTTTTATTTGGACACCCAGTGAATGAATGATACAAATATCAAAGGTTGGTGCCAGTAAGCTATTACTTGAAAACACAATCTTGGGCTGTGTTGGTCTGAACACTTGATACAACCAACCGACCGACCTGGCCATATTTTATTTATGCAAGGACTGCAACATAACCTAATTAGTATAGTAAGCTAAAGTATAAGATGGTGATATTATAGGTTGATTTATTACTGTGGTGATGCATTTTGGCCAGTGTTACCAGATTACCATGTTTATCACATGCTGGCTAGCTTCATTAACAAACCACTGGAGAATCAAAAAGTAATGTGTCATCTATTGATTGCCCAGTCTTCTGCACAAGTATGCCCTGAAACTATGATGCTTAGAGTGGGCTTTAAAAACAGTTCTATAAAGCATTATTATAATTGGGTCTTGAGCTCCGACATAATTAACACACTCTGTGTGTATGGTCAAATCAAAAAGATAATTAGCCCAGATACAGGGCTATGACCAAGGCAAGTTGAAAAGCACTGACATGTGATGGGTTATCAAATTGTCGATTACCTCCAAAGTATATTCTTCTGACGTTTAATATTACAAATAGTATCAAAATAATTCATATTGGGCATGTTGTGCATAATTTCTTTAAAGTATCCAAAATAAACAATGGCAAAAACTATATGTTGCTAGCAATGGCAAGGAGCATATGTTACCTATACAGCCTGATAATTTTCAAACAAAAATCTTCACAATTTCAAACAGATTTTGACAACCTTTTTGAAAATCCTGATCTATATGTAAGACATATTTGAAAAAACATGAGGAATAATTTATAGGTCAGGTTATCTAAAAATTTCTTGCATACAGATCAGGATTTTCAAAAAGGTTGTCAAAATCTGTCAATAATCTTTGTCTGAAAAGCAGGTCTACAGCAAATGGTCACTCCTGCAAAACTGAATCATGCCAGAAATTAGTAAGTATCTCCATTCCAAGTCAAAATATTGATATATCCAATGTTTGACATTTGGAATATAACCACAACTTTTTGAGTAATTATTACATAATTTGACTTTGATTTACTTACAAGTTAAAATTGTAACATAAAATTTAAAATATTTCTTTGGTTAATTAACTGCCATGATGTTATATATGTGTAACATGAATGTTTCATGCACCAAGAAGGTACATCAATACTAGTGACATGAACAGTGATTAAGTTGACTATGTTTTTCATACCATCTTTGCATGGTTGATAAAGTGGGTAGATTTGGAGAGAAATGTGCTAATTGATGTTGACGTGCTCATGTCTTGTCACGTTTTTAATTTTGAACATTATGACGAGTTGGGTTAGTGTGATAATAGACATCTATTTTCATGACAGGTTTCTTTAAAGTGCATTTAGCTTTGTAACATTGTGTAGTATGATATAGGAATGGGAGTTTGAAGATTTAACACTACAAATGAACAAGTTTGTCAGATAATTAATGTTTTACTCCAACCTACTTGTAAGACATGAATGCTATGATTGATTCTTGCAATATTCTGATTAATTAGCCAATCAACTTTCTGACTCTTTATGGGTTTCAGTTCCAAACAGGTCCATATTTTAACTCTTCGAAGTATGGGTAATTCTGACATGAATAAGGCAGCAAACCTTACTATACAATTATGCTAATGTTGGTTACGTTAATATATTTTACATGGAATTTGTTTTTATGTTGTTAATTCATTAGAAAAAGGATTTTGGGGAAATACAACAGAAATCGAGAAACAGTGATCTAGCCCCGAAAAATTGAAAGCATATGCTCATATTAGAAGTGTTTGAAATTTTATAAGGGTTATGAAAGCAAATAACATCTTCAAAGAGAAGTATCATTTGGGTGCATTTGTTTAAAATCATCACATGATTAAGACATTTTGTTTTCCTGTTTAACCCTTTCCAGTCTTTTTCTGCCTCAAGCTGAAGGCATTTTACCTGTAAACTGACTTCTTAACTAAATGAAATTTATCTTTAGAAATATTCTACATAATTCAATGAAACATCAGCATAATAGACCTTTATGAACTGTATACACTGCCTGTGATAGTGTTTTGAAAGGCAAGAGGTAGTGAAAATAGTTATACTTCAGTGGTAGTTACGGCGTCTGGGGGACGTCCTACGCCTGAGCTGACAGTTTTTTAGGGCGTCGCCCAGACGCCCTACGACAGGAAAATGCTAAGTAATTTGCCCAAACATTAATGGTTATTTGTTTGGTGTCCTTTTATTCTGTAAGTTACAGCTGATCATTCAGGAACACTAAATTCATATTGCAAACTTTATAAGCTATTTGAACAGTCACCCAGATTTAGTATTTATCTGAAATCCACATACATTTACTTGATGATTCAAATTTGTTCTCAAGTCATATCTACAAAGAGCCATTCATCACAACACCTCTTACCATGTTTGATATGCTATTCTTACATTCTCTGCATTTTTCAGTAGTCATGTATGTTGGTCATGAGTCATGTTCTGCTAATTTCCTTATCTACCCAGCTAGGAAATGCAGTCCAATCAAGGAATGCTTATGTATTCATTTGCCTGTCAAGGACATCATCAATGAACATCAAATGCAGCAGCTTGCATCATTTTTTCAATAAACTGGGAAAAAAATGTTTTTGAACGAAAGCGGTAATATATAGTTTCATCACATGATTAACATGAATCCTTGAAGCCCATGGATCAAAAGTCTCAGTCATTTACAGCCATGTTACAAACGTTATAAAAATTAGCATTGATTGCATATTGTACAAAACTGACTTATGTGGCATACCTCAGGGTTGCGCCCCTCAGTAAAATAGCAATTTTAGTCACTTCAGGTCCAAAGTTTTAACCTGAGATCTTCAAGTCAGTATTGTATAGAGTGGCAAGTCATATAGTTACTGGGGACAAAACATTATTTCTTTATATCCAAAATTTTGTTTTAAAAACAATAAACAACAAAAGAAAATTAGAGAATATGGAACGGGAAAAATACGTCTGTGTCACAGGTTTTTGTCATGTAGCAAGATTTCATTATAAAGAGTTTCTACTGCAATACAAATTAATGGATTTTTCAAAATGTGCTAGATAAATTTATACAGTGGAAATTATTTCACTTTAAAAATTAGGAGGACCAGATAAATTGAGTGTTTATGGGCTACCGTTAGTGTACGTTAGTGTACTAAAAGTTGCTTTAGTAGCATGAATTTATATATAATTACATGGCAATAATAAGAAGATCAGATGCATAATTCTTGTGTTTTTTTGCTGTTATTATTGTTGAATAATGTGATGGAACATGCATTTTACACAATTTTGTTGACCGGCGCAAAGATTTGACAATTCCATAGATATTCCATTCAGTGTTTAAAACACCTTCTCGTAGTAGTTTGCATATCAAGGGAAATTAGATTTAAAGATTAAGCCTTAGTGCAAATCAATTTGCATGTGATCCAATTTAATTGCAATTTAGTTATGTACAACTAAGTTTTCTTCTGATCCATTTAGTGTACAGCAGTTGAGTGGATTACCCAATTGCAAATCCCATCAAGTGCAAAGAGATTGAAAACATCACTCCTATGTTCAGGATGTTGTTTGAATTTTATTTTGTAACAGCATTTTAGAAGAAAATTGTTCTTCAAATTAAAAACCCTGGCCATTCCACATAATTTTCAACATGCAGTATTTTTAAGTGTCAAAACAGTTGATAGCAATTTTACTATGAATGCTTCTTGTGGCTCACACCTTGTGGGTCCAAATCTGCCGACTTCTTGTAGTAACTTACATGGTGTGTTGTACAGAGGTTTAACTACTATGGAGAGCTAGGAGCATTCTTGAAACTTATTACCATCTTATAACTAGTACTATTGCTCTGTAGCAGCGCAAATTCACAGACCCTACTTAAATTAAGTGACCTTTTTCTTACAGTGATTGATCAATTGGAATTGATAGAGCTCTTGAAATGGCAACTTTCAACTCTTTCAGCTACTCTTTGTTTATTGTACTCAAATATTTTGTAATGTTACCCTGTGATTTTCTTATCCAAAATCTGCCCAGAAGAGGCTTGAAATAAATACAGATCAGGTGAGAGATATTATCCTTTGATGGTCACCAAGTCTGTATCAATGGTTAGCTCTAATTAACTTTTAATGCTCTTATAAATTCCCCATGGACAAGTGCACACTTTTCCACACTGTTTGCATAAGAATCCAAATGCCCTTTGATCACATTGCACAAAATTGTCTCCTACATTTTAATGATTTACAACTGGTAAAATGAAAGCATAAATGTTATATATGTTGCCAGATATTTGTATGTCTCCGTTCATCAGCCTCAGTGCGTTGCAGTTCCAATATATTGTAAGTACACATGTACACAGTATTGTTACAAATGTCATCTTAGGAAAGATATTAAATATTTAACAGCTATTTATGAAATATGTATTTTGACCTTAACCTGTGTTTTTCTGTGAGTTTATTTTCAAAAGATAATGTAATAAGCTAGAGAAATTCATAGTAACAACAAGACTTCTAATATAAAATTTCAGCTATTCTAGCAAAGTTCTTTTTATTGGGTGTTAATACTAAATTTTTAAAAAATTGTATGTTAATGTCCTTTTTAGTTTTCAACTCTTTGTATAGAATGGTTGGTTTGTAATTACAGAAAAAAGCTTAGGCGAAGACAAATATCTGTGCTTCTAATTAACTAGATAGCTGTAAGCTTGGTTTGTTTTTGTGGTGTTTTAATGCCATAGGGTGGACTTGATTTGTGTTGTAAATATGAAGTAATGCAATAGTTATTGTGTCATTTTTTATTACATTTGTGAGCCAACACATCGAAAGATGCAATATTGTGGCAAATCAAGTTTTGAGATATAGGGCAAAGTTAACTTGTAAATTATAAAGAATAGTTCATGCCTTTTCTGCCAAGTGATACAAACTCAAAAGTGGCAATATTGAGCCATTCAATGTGGCAGGTCACATGGTGCATACACTGGAATGGAAAGGCAGTAATATCATATTTGCACCAGATTTTTATCTGCAAATATTTGGGATGATGCCACAATTGAAAACAAAAGAGACAGACAACAATGTTTCTTAGCATGAACATGGACAGTTTCAATATTGTAAATCTTATGCTAATGTACCAAATGTAATATGTATACCTTGACATTTGAAATCATTGTTCAGCAAAAAGCCACCTGCACTCCCATATTTATTGTTCTCAGATCTGACAGACATACAGGCAATTGTTCATTTACAGAACACATATCTCTTGGGGAAAATCCTGATCAAACATCCACACAACATATCATACTCGGGTAGGTTTTTTTCCCGTCTGAGCGTTAATACTTGATTTTGTAAAAAATCAGTGAAATCAGATGTTAATTTCCCTCACCTTGTTAACTCTTTGCAACAAACGCTTGTTGTCTGATACAGAGAAAGCCTGGGCTAACATCCCAATTTAGTTGATAGTTTTAAGCTACATTTTCGAGATGTTTGACTGCCATGAGGCAGAGTTGATTTTAGATGTGAATTAGAAACAATAGTTAATATTGCATTTTTAATCACATATTGCATAAACTCTTATTGTAAAAGGCAATATATTGTAATTGCACCAGATTTTTAATTATAAATAAAAAATGATGATGATACATATGAAAATAAAATTTTTTAGTCAAGTTCTTAAATGTAAGATCTTTGCTTTTTACATGTTTTGCAATGAACAGAAAAAGGTCATATAGTACAGAACCCTGTTTGGTGTTTTCATATGTCTATTTCCACAGTATATTGTATCAAATTGGATAATCTTGTACTTAACATAACTGATGTAATTATATATCTGGAAATATTGCAGTTATATTTTTACATTTTTTATTTTATCTTCAAATAAAATGCCACCTGCACTCCCATATTTATTGTTCTCAGATGATTTGACAGACATACAGGCAATTCATATACAGAACACATATCTCTTGGGGAAAATCCTGTTCAAATATCCACACAACATGACAAAATTATCAGTTTTTCCTTTACGTCTGAGTGTTAATACTTGATATTGTGAAATCCATATGTTATGTTAATTTCACTCTTTGCATCAAGCGATGGTTGTTTGATACAGAGAAAGCCTTAGTAAACATTTTGCGCTTCCAATTTAGTTGATAGTTTTAAGGCCATATTGCCTCTCACTCCCCCCCCCCCCCCCCCCCTTCATAGAAGATATTTTACTGCCATGGGGCAAAGTTGATTTATGAATTGGAGGCACATAGCATAAACCAGGATTGAAAGGTGCAAACCAGATTTAAATGTTAATGATATCTCAACATTGCATGAGTGTTGCATTTTTGTATTCAGTATTGTTCATTTTATCAAGTACACATCTCTCCTGGGGAAAATCTTGTTTACATATCCTCACAAAGATTATTTCAAAGTTCTCATTTGTTAATATGAGATTTTTTTTATATTTTGCAATAAATTAGAAAATTCAATTTGTTACCACCTCTGGTATTATTTGCGTATACCAATTTCAAGAATGTAGAAGCATAGAAATTTGAATAATATTACTCTTGTTGAAATAAGAATAAGTGATTACATTCTCCTTTGTCTAAGAATGTCATATATTATACTTTAAAACAAATTAAATGTTGAGCATAATTTTAATCACTTTTGCTCAGAATTTCAAACTTGCAAGATTGTTTTCACTCAAGTTAAAACTCGAGCAAATATTTGTCTTTCTAATTTATTGAATAGATTTAGGGCAAACTTGATGTCTGATGTTGAAGAGCCATAGGGTAGAGATGTTTTTCGTTGGAAGTTTCCAACAATAGCTGATATGTTTGGATTTTTTGCTAGAAGCTTGAGCTGGGATAGACGAGAGGAAATTGCATGATTGCGCTAGATTTACACCGAAATTATCACCTCAGGTTATTGTGTCTTTTGAAAACAAACTTTGTTTCAAGGTTGAATGATTGTAACCCGGGGAAGGGGAGGGGGGTAACTCATATATATTGATGTGCATGCACAAAGGTACCCTGTAAGCGAGTTTTAGCTTACTATGAAATAATGTCACTAAGCAAGGATTTAGCAGAGGTTCACCATAAATTTGACTACCTAACAGTTTAATTTTCATCTTTGACCTTTTAAGATCCCCACTTGTTTTTTTTTTCCTATTAAAAAATAATTTCTTTGTTAGAAATCTGTGTTTTCAGACACCTGAACATGCTTAGAAAAAATAAAGCCCTTGTTTATGGTTCATGCATGTGTACACTAATATAGCCGAGTGGTCTACCTGGGGTTGTGGCTGTGGTATTTTCAAGTCATTATTGCAAGAGACGAGCTCTCTCTTTGGTTTTCCTGTATGAAGCAGTTTATAAGGTCCTTCACCTTAATGTTCAATCGCCAGCATCTTGATTGTACAGTGGGCTAGATAAATGATGAGATGAAAAATAGTTCCAACATTGTGAACATTTTGCATGATGTGAAAAATTTGGAATGGAAATGTTCATTCAGAATGAACATTTTACACCATGGTAAACATTTTACACCAAGAGGAAAATTCAGAATGAAAATGTTTACAAAAATAACAAAGTTTATCTAATGCTTAACTTAGCAGTATTTCAGTGAATTATCCACAGTGGTCATGGTAAAATTATGATCTTCTGAATTGCAAACTCCTTTTTTCTGATTTGAACTTCTTAGCTCTTATTGCAACAAAATTTAAAACAGCAAGTTCAAATAGTATTTAAATGAAAAGAATATTTTTAGTACAACATGTATATTTTCTCGTAATTGCTAACTTGATAAAATGCTAATGTATATTTGAAAGGTTGCTCCATGCAATTAAAATCAATCATGGGTGCATTAGTGGCATGTATTTTTGATATATCAACAATACCATTTGACCTTTAATAAAAAATATTTTGCAATGGGAGCTCTTACGTAAGTCGGTAAATTATACGAGCGTGATCTTTATTTTAGTATACAATGATTTTTTCATGAAGTTAAAACCTTTATCATAGCTTTTTTACATCATAAAGTTATTTCTAACCCTGTTACATTTTTTATTTAGTTATTTATTTTAGCCACTTCAAATATATTGATTAATTTAATCGATGCAATAATACAATTTTTACATATTGAAAATGTTCATGCATGTCTGAAACTCTTAAAAATATCAGCTTCCATTTCAACTCATGAAATATTTGGAAAGTAGTATGTCACTGAATTGGAAATGTGCATAAAATTAAAAACCTGAAGTCAAAGGTTCTTATGTTTTATCTGCTGACATGTCATGCTTCGAGGACTCATATCTCATACGTACTTGAATCAATTATCATTTTGACGCTATTTTATAATTTGCAATGAAACAACATTGATAAGAGGCTGTTTTTTGTTTTGTTTTTGAGGGTTTTTTTTTTTTGAGTTTTGTAGTGGACAGTCACAATTTGTCGTGATATTTTACACCTTTACTATTCAATAGCAGACATCAGACGGATACTCTGTTTCCTCAGGTCACATTCAAATCATCAAATCATTTTAGTCGCTATCTTCAGTTGACAGCTGACACAAAAATACAAAAATTGCAACTTCGACCTATTTTACCAATGCAGTTTTTCATGAATTATCATAAGAATTAAAAATAGGAAATGTAGCAGGGAAAGTTCCTTCCCAGACATTTATTTCTGTATTCCAAAATGTAGAAAAGTTCAAAATTGTATGCAAGTTAATACTAGTTAGGATTTTCAGAAAATGTTTTGGGAAAATTCACCATCATGTGACATTTACAATTTCTGTATATGAATTATATACAAAGTTCTTCAGCCTTAAATCATTGTAAAGAACGGTTGCCATAGTGCCCATTCAAAAAGGGGATTTTGTACATTTCGGAAACAAAGTCACAATTGTAATGTAAAACCGGCATGTGACGGCAAGCAATATTTTATTATTAAGGTCCTGTGTAAAAGATCTATCTACCTCTACTTACTGCATTTACTAAGATCCATCTGCAGAGTTTGAAAGCTGCATTGATGAAATGGGGTCTTTGGAACAATTACCATAGCCCACGGCAATCCATTGTAGTCTGTCATTTCTGACAGTTTGCTTGATCACAGTTTGTCACGAACCTTCACTGAATTCATTCATGAGCACTTTAAGATTTCTACTTTATTACTTCTTCTTGTTTAAAATGTGAAATAGGCTAGAAAATATATGTACATCTGTGCGACATGGATTTTGTATATATCTTGTGCTCCTTTTATTCTTCACTTATTTGGAACTTCAAACTAAGTCTTATCAGCTGGAGTAAGCATTCATAATATGTACGCAGAAAATATGATAAATTTAGGTTGCATTTTAAGAAATGATTTGATCATTACAGCCTTTTATAAAATTACATTCTTAATCTCATCCTGAACTCTTGATTCTAAGGGAAGGACACTCCTAATTTTAGATTGAACAGGGATGACATAGGGCCCTGACCTCCACAGTAAATAATTGGGATATTTGGTAGTAATGCTGCCAGTATAGGGCCCTGACTTCAGTGGAAAAATAGGGGGGAAAAATATGATAAAGTTGGTTGATAATAGATGAGCACTTTAATTTGAAATGGAGCGGGTATGGTCCAGACCTTTGTGGAAAAGAAAACAAGATAATGTGGGGTGATTCATAACAAAGGTGAGAGCAGTCAGATAGTCCCCCCCCCCCTAAAAAAAATATGGAGTGTGTTGGTGACAGTGCATCCAAAGTAATGGGCCAGTGGGTGACATTGGCTTTGAAACAAGGGGTCTTTGGAGCCTTATATACTTGCCACCCCAATTGGGATTCCCCCCCCCCCCTACCTCAGTAGTTTTATGTAATATGCCTTAATAAGACACAATAGGTAATTTCACTCTTTAAATGATCTCATTTAAACTAATTCTAGTAATTGGCCTACATTGTGTTGGCATTTAAGTTACTTACATTTGTTTACGTCAACTGTATCATTAATATATTTATGAATACAATTCACTTTAATAATGGAGAAGGTTATACTAATACTACTATTTTCATATAGAAATAAATAATTTACATTTCAGTAAAAACAACTTATATAATACAAGACTGATTTCAAATTATATTTGAATGCCAATTGTACTTGACATTTTCGCGCACATTTTTTGTTATAATAGTTTTATAATTGCTACAATATTCTACATTTATGTGTGCAACTAATGGTCAATAGAGGTTTTGCATGTGACGTCATAAATCATGACATGCAGTAAATCAACTGTTTCAAGAACTATTCAAAACATAATTTCATTTTAACATATTTCTGTGAAAAGGTTGAAATGGATACTGAATAACTTCACATAGATATGAAGGATAATTGAGAAAAATAATTCAATTTCATCTGTTGTAAAATATTACTTGCCAGGTAAACGGATACAGGTTACATTTAACAATGTAATGTAATTTTTTACAAATAAATTTATAAAAAAAATTAAAATGATGACATTCGAAAAATAAAATCCAGAATTGATAAAATGTCTTTTTAATCAAATGAAGGTGTGGCTATATTGTGTGAAATTCTATAAGATTTCACAATGTATTCAATTTATATTTTTCTTATAATGTGGTTATAGATTTTGAGTGGAGTTCTAGATACAAGAAAGACAGAACATTAAATTTCAGAAATTTTGACAAGGTTTAAGCCAAGAAGGCAAATAAATTCAATTAGAGACAGAGTATGTTTTTGTGTTTACATTGCTATTGCAGAGAATGTGTAGGTGGGTTATTTTTAAAGGTCTCAATTTATTTTGAAAAAGTTGCAAGAGCAATGATAAATTGTTTTGTATGTATGTATATTACAAGTAGTCAATCAAATGCAATCTAATTGAAATCAGAAATTCTATTTCATAAGGAAAAAAAGTTTGCTATTGTACACTGTTATGATCTTACAACTTAACACACGATTCAAGGGGCATTGGACAAATTCAACATAACCTCTTTCCTGATTTATTGCTTCATTACACATAGCCTCACACCGAAGATCAAATCAGAATCAGATATTCGAAACAAAGTTATACTTTTTGACTTATAATATCATTGAAAAGGTTTATTTCCTGCATCTTGCAGGAGTCTGTATGTTTTATAAATATGTATTTTCAAATCATCTGCGTGTTTCATCTTAGTGTGATATTGCTTCGGCATCTTGGCTATGGAATAAAATAGATGTTGAAAGTGATAATATGGCAAATTAAAATATGTAATAAACTCCATTTTGAAATTTGGGATTTTCTGCCCGTTTGGTAGAAGCACCACTCAATTGTGTACTGAAATTGAAAATACTTATAGTATTGCCATGTTAGTTTTACACACAATTTTTGTATTGCATATAGGTACTATAACCATGATTACATTATTGTCTTGTAAGTAAAACAGAACACTCTTGCTTTAAAAGATAGTCCTTATCTTTCTCATGAATACTGAAAATTAAATTTTGACAAATCATACCAAGTTCCTTAAATATCCCTTTTTCAGTCAGTCAAGTATTTAAAATTTTAAATTTCAAAATTCCAAAATTGAGTTTGTAGCTATATAATAACTGTATGTGTATCTTATTTCACTGTATTCATTCTCTCACAGTATGGTAAATATTTGAGGTGAGTACTTGATAGCGCAGTACTCCTGGGTCCCACCTGCATAGAGAGATGATGAAGTACCGAGAGACAGTTAAATGTCATATTGTGTCAACACAAAGTGACATTTCTGAGCAGTATTGCAATGCAAAAGATGAGTAAAGGAAGATATTCTAGGCAAAGACAAACCACAGTTTATGCTGTATAATCTGGAAGTAACAAAAGAGTGTAAAATCAAGACGTTTTAAGAATGTTTTCATCCAGTCTTTTTAAAGTCTGGATGAAAAAAATCTAAATGTTAAAAATTCTTAGACTCTCAAAACACTCTTAGATTTAAAGACAAAATTGTCTATAGCTTTTAACTTGTAAATCCTTCTGAGGTACAAATTTAGGATTTACAAAACACTGGACATGCCACACCGCCATCACTGAATGATATGTTAAAGATCAATTCTCTTAATATAAGCCATATCTATGTAGATGTTTTTCTACTTTTTGATTTATTACATTTTCAAGCTTTATTTAGAACATTTCCATAAATATTTTTTTAAATTCTAAATGCAATCTAGGCTAAAAAAGTTAATGAGAATTGTCATTATTTTAAATTTGGATTAAAGTATTACATCAAAGCGGCCTAAACATCATGATTGCAACAAAATTTACCAGACCACTTTAGAGAATGTGTCACAAAAAAGCATTTGACTTACAAGTGTAGAACATCAATAGTGTATTTTACATGCGAGTTACAAGTAATTGCAGGTATCCCTTAATTAAAGCCATCTGTCAGACCTTGATAGAACGTCTTTAAACAATGTTAATATATCCCAAGCAGCACAGATAAACACTGTTGATGAGTTGAAGATATCCCTGGTAATTATCAGAAATGCATCCATGTGGTAAGATGTGATTTGGTTTCAAAATAATGTGGCAGACATCGCAAATACACGCTATGCGTGAGGATCAGCTTCCCATCTGGAATTAAGATAATGTTGCGTAGTTAATATTATTAAAAGCTCGAGTCTAGGCACAGTTTAGCTAGCTGAACTACTTTTTTTGCTTTAATAAACTATTGATTTTTACAATAATGCAAAATGTTTGTCTATAGTTCTTAAGGGGTCCTAAATTCAGCAGGGAGTTTTTTGACTAATCTAGTAAATAACAATTTATGTATTTTCTAACAATAATGGAGGTATCACTAAATAATTGACATCACAAAATGCCACTCAAAATAGTTAGTTCAATTAATATTTTCATCATCATCACCATCGTCGTCAAACTTATTGTAAATAAATTGTTACAAAGACTGTATATAATATATGATATGTTTGTGAGGTTCGTGAGGTAGGAGATGAGCTATAAAATTTTTATTCATACGTACGTTATGTAGATTAATTTGATTTGGACAATGTTTCAAATTTAAAATTTGCCAGCTTTTTTAATCGCACCATTTTTTCCATCACTATTTAGAATAACTGACTGCGCACAATCTTTTTTGAGGTCATTGCTTAAAATCGGAGGTGTTTGTTTTGGGCCGAGGTACTTTTCTGAGGGAGCGTAATACCGACGATTTTTAAACAATGACCGAATTAAATGATGGTGCAAAGTTATTATTGTCATTAATAACCGCTATTTTGACATTTTTAATGCCTTTTGTGTATAATTTTATGAAGAAATACTTTATTTAAACTTATTACTTACTTAAAGGTCTACTCATTCCTATAAGATAATTTCGAACAGTCCAGACATGACGACCACCGCGTAATATGATAAACGCGCGTGAGTGAGGTGCATTCGCGTGCTTGATGGGCGTTTTATGAGAAAACGCATTCAGTGCTAATGACATCACATACGCTGGTCATTATAAAAAGTCATTGTTACCTGATAATGACCACGCAGTTGTTTGCGTAAAAGTAAAAATAATCTTATTAAATTGGATCGCGCTATTACGCAGGTTATTAATTTAGTTTGGATAACTTCATGAAAGCTTGCGTTTTCTCAAAATCCCTCAAAGCAACTAGTACATGCCCAAATTATGTTTTCTGAACCCTTATCAGAACAGAGCATTTTTCAGAAACACATTCACATTATATGGAGGAGGGTAGTCCCTTAATTTTTCATAAGGAATACCCTGAGTCAATTAGTGTTGTGTTAAAAGGGTTTTTTTAGTGCTAAGGGTTGTGTCAATCTTCCCCCTTGTATACCCCCCCCCCCCTTCCCCTGGTAGAACTAGGGTTAAATATGTTGTGTAAATAGTCATGAATAACTAGACAAAAAATAACTCAGCAATCATGTGCAATATTTTGTGAGAGTTGTAGCAAAGAAACAACTTGAAGGTATCCCATGTAATTCTAAACATGATGCCAGAAATGTATCCATGTATTAGCCCAAGTAATCTGATTTGGTTTGCAAATGATGCAAGAGAATCATGAAATGCTGTAAGGCTGAGCATCCCATGGGGATTGCAAACGATGGCGTATGTATGACGTGGTCGGTCGGGCCACAGTTTGCTAGTCAAAAGCAGTTGTTTGCCCAGATAGACGGATACAGAATGATTGCATAGGTTAAACAGTGTAGCAATGAGCACTCGAGTACAAGCTATCAACTGCAAATATTTGCTACCTTGCTGTTTTTATATTCAGATGGAATAATGTTTCAATCAAAAATATGGTAGAAAATGATCCAAAATCCACATCATAATCTGTTTCATTTACAATCCAGAACAAATGTTGTCATCAGCTTTCAATAACAATATTTTGTTTTTTAATTGTGTAAATCAATAAGTAAGAGGTGGTTATGAGCTGCAATCATAATTGTAGTTGATTGTGAAGATACCAAGATAAGGAAACACATGAAGATGTGTTGTGATGTGAATATTCCATTCCACCATCCTAAATATTTTACATCATTGTAAAAGATTTACACCATGAGAAAAAATTTGAAATTAAATTATTCACTTTTTTATATACAATTTTACACTATCAGAAAAATTCTGAATGAAATAATCACAAAAATGACAAGTATATTTCAAGTCTATTTTGGCTTAAAGGGTAATATAGATCAAGATTTACGTGCTTATCTCTAGTATATAGAGTAATATAGGAAATATAGATATGATGAGAACATGAACAGGGTAGTGATGCAAACATTTGTAGAGTGAATTCTAATCATCCGGATATCCGTTAATGTAATTTAGAAGATAAAACAGTGCAGTAGAGCATGGTAATTGGATGGATACATTGGTGTTGCTAGCAGGATGTTGGCAACTCTTGGCAATTTAGTGTTACCCATTGGAAACTACATATATTATATTAATTGTTGGAAACTAAATATTCTTGGAGTTGACAACTATTTTCATTACATTTCTTTAACAAAACATAATTCAGATGCAAATTTTACTCTAGTTAGGCCCAGCAATAATTACAACAGTAGCTTAATGAGATTCTTAAAATGCTATAAAACTCCCAACTTGAAAAACAAATTGTCAAAATCAAATAAAATTGTTGCCATGCATTTTTTTGGTATTCATCTTTATCTCAGGTTTAAGGAAATCATAACCATGAATTTAAAATGCTATAACATTTAAAGCAATAATATAAAATCCTAGCAACATGGCATCCATGAACAAGGTTTGTTTTCACTGTTGATATAACATACAAAAACAAGTTGGGAATAAAAATTTTAAAAATCGCATTCCGCATTAATTTTCAAGCCACTCATGAGCTTTGAGACAAACTATATTTTTTATTCAGCCTAATGTTGCTAAGAGGAATTTCTAATTAGCATCATATTTTGAGTATGCCAATAAAAAATCCCAAAATGAGTCACTAAAATCTCAAAAATGTCAAGGTGTTATGACATATTGTGATATTAGCATGTTTTGTAGAGAATTAGGAGCAGACAAGCTGATTTCTCAACACTATTAGAACACCTTTATCACCAAGTGATGACAACTAAGGGTTTATGTGAGCCGATCATGCTAGGCTGATGTCAACAATTCGGATCAATGGTTCATCAAAATTGGGAATTCATTCTAAGCTGGTATCTTGGCATTGTAAGCCAGGGATTATCTTGTGACATGTACAAATTAGGTCTAGAAAAATGTAGGATTATAGCTTGTATCTAGAAGTTAGCTAATAATTTAATTTTGATACAGGTAACCTTGAGGATGATAAGTGGATCACCACCACAACCACTATTAACATAAGCACACAACCACCAGCATCAAGATTTAATATTTTCTCACTCCTAACAAATTAAATAGCCAAATAATACACTCAAATACATTCCTAAGAAACTCATAAAAAGATGTGACAAAAATATTGTGCAACAGCCAATAGCAAATTAAAACCAGTATATAAGCACTTGAGTTCTCAATCTAGGCTAACATAATTAGAATATAAAACATAATCTGAGGACATAAGATAGAGACTGTAGAATGTCCTAGGAGGAAAAAACAAACGATGTATTTCTATTATTACTGCTGTGTCAACAGTGTATTATATGGACTACCATTGCTAACATTTGAGAATGGGTTTTAATCAAATTATCCAGAAACGCTCTTATCATGCTTTTAGGTATCGGTCTGAGGGCAAGTAAATTATAATTTGTACAACTCTATAGATTGAATGGGGTTACATGCAGAATGTATTCACATTAAATCACTTTCAGATTAAAACTAAAAACAACAGTTTCTCATGTATGAGTCCCTGTCTTGTGATATTAAGTGTATGGTTGACTGTTAATTTCGCAGCTTAATTTGTCGGCATAATAAAACTAATTTAAGCTAGTCATGTAGAGCAAAACCATCTGTCACTGTATCTGTGATATCCCAATAAATGTGACTAGAGTATAAGTGTTACCAGTCATTCAAATTGTCAATGTTGACATGATCAAAGACATTTTTGTGTTATACATGTAGCAAAGACTTGTATTCAAAGTCCACTGTTAAGTAAGATCAATGTTATTATTTTGTAGTTGACATAATTTAGTATTTACTACTATTTACAAGCCCTATATTACTAGTTGTACACTACACATGCTATGTAACACAAACAAACTGTATACAATGTGCATTGGCACTCTGATCTTGCTTTGTTTCAATACATTCAGTACAGAATCGGCTAACGTAACATACGCTGTTATGAAATGATGTTTTCCACCTCGTTAACCCTAAAAGAGCGGGTGGGGGGGGCGGAATCCGCCCCTCCCTCCAGAATTTTTTTTATACCTCCGCCGGTTGTTATTTTTTCGAGCTGAAACTTCTTGACTTTTTTCATTAAAGCAGTGCGCTTATTTTAAGACCATTTTTGTGAAAATCGGACCTAGGGTTAGGACGTGGCGCTCCGTAATGGCAAGCTGGGTCAACCAAAAAACTGACCAAAAACTGATTTTCAATGCAAATTACATACAAATGGTGTTTTTTGTTATTAGGATACACTTCCATTATGTTTTATTGTATTTATTTGATTTATTTAGAGTAAGAACATGCTAAGTATACTTTGCCACACATTATTGATAAAAATTGCAACTTTTGCTCGAAAAAATTGCGAAAAACGACGATTTTGGTGATTTTTAGTGATTTTCGCGTTTTTCGACGCAACGTCACTTATGACGTCACTGTGACGTCATACAAGGTCCGATTTCAATTTTTTTGGTACCAATGGACTCGTGAGGGTCATAGCTATCCACCAGTACCCTACACTTGCTGTTTCCGAGATCGGAATCCCCCCCCCCCCCCGGCTGTGAGATGGGTCGAAAAAGCCCGGCTCTTTGAGGGTTAAACAACAAGACCACATAACAATCTTTAGTTCTATGAGTTTCAAACCTTCCAAACTATACCAATTACCAATGTTCATTCAGCTAATACCTCATTACATTTCTGATTTGAAACCTTTCACTGTGTTCAACCAAGCAAATCCGCCAATCTGACCCACTAGTGCAGGCCTGCACTTGTTAAACTGTAGTTAATACATTGCTTGATTCAGTACTGTTTCAGCTTGCTAAAAGCTGTGTTAAATAATGAATTTATCAGTGTATATGCTATCTTTTATATATTTGAGGCTGGTTTCCCTTTAAGGGAATTTTTTAACTTAGCAATATGATTGAATGATATTGATTAGCCCAAACTATGGTTGTTCATAAAGATAACCAATATGTTTGTTAAATGTTGCAATCAATTCTGATACATATGTATCCTACCAATGGTTTATGTAAATCAGGAAGAGAGTGAATGAGTTTGTCAAGTGTGAGGTTACGTGAGCCTACTTTAAGCATGAAAGGAGTGTGTTTAAGCTTGCACGTGCTGAATTATAAGTGAGTTTTTGAATCTTGCAAATCTGGTACAATAGTTTCCATGCCCTCTGCAGTTTTTGTATTTATTTCATTCTATTTTAGCTCATTAAAGATTTAGTGGAGGAGTGAGATTGATCAGAACATCAAATGCATTCAGTGAACAAATTAATTTCCGCAATACTTTGATTATCCGGTAACTGCGATAAAACCGGTGATATATGCATGTAATTAATTCTCCTTTTTATGATCCCAGCTTGTCATTGATCAAGCTTTGTATCTTTGTTAGAGAGACCCATTAATAGCAATATATGGCTTAGCAGGAATTGAAATACAATATGGACTTAATCAATTTTGATGACCTACCTCGATGAACTTTTGCTTTAATGTCGTGATAAATGGAAGAATTAGGTCAGGGTGGTTGATAGATAGATAGTAAGAACAACAGATTTGAAAAAGTGAATGCTAAAAACAATTATATAAGGAAGACTCTTAACAAGTATTACATGGGTAAAAATAGAAAAGGGATAATTAAAATCTATAGTATCCACTCGTCCAATTCAAATATTTATTTAGTGTGAACTAGTTGGCTTGGCAGCAATCAATTTATGGCTAACTAAAATAGATTAAGTGTTTTACATCCGTAATTTTTGAAAATTCAGCTAGGGATTTCTGTGTAAAATCCATATTCCAACAGTTGTGTTAACACATACCAAAATTAGAGAGCTTCTAATTTTTTGTTATTTCCAAATTGATTTACCCCTTGTTTGAAAAAAAGGTGTAAAATATGTTTATAAATAACCATCAACAAATCAAGAGCTTTTTAAGTATTTATTTGAAGTGCAACAGTTCCAGCAATAAAGTTATGGAAAAATAGAAAATAATAAAAAAAAATATATCAGAATCTTAAAAAATCAGAGCAGGCGGGGACATAAAACTTATAATTTATTTGGCCTATTGTCACTCTTTGTCAATAAACAAAGACAGAATATGTTCTTTCCTTTGTTTCAGTTTTCTATTGGCCTGTACTAAACTGGTTTTTTTTTTGTATTGCAGGAATTTGCCACCCTAACCAAGGAACTAAATCAAGCCAGAGAACAACTCCTAGAAAGAGAAGAAGAAATCTCAGAATTAAAAGCTGAACGAAATAACACAAGGGTAAGTATTAAAACCAACATAACTATTGTTACAGTCAAAGATTTAAAATGACCAAGGCCAAAATCACCTCACGGGTTCTTGAATAAAACAAAATAAATACAATGAAATTTGGAATACTTTCAACAATTTAATACAGGTACTTTCTTTTAGCACAGTTAAAACTCTTGTTAATATCTTAATTTTACTTTGTAAAAGAAACTTACAGTTTTGAGATAATGCTGCGAAATCTGCGCGATCCTAGGATATTTCACAATTTATAAGACTATTAATCTGAGGCAAAAAGTTATGGTATATTCACAAGTCCCGAAATCCACTTGGCAAAAATAATTCCAAAACGTTCCTGACAAACTCCAACGACGATTTATAGTCCAGCAATCACAAAGAAGCTCTGCTTGGCATAGAAGCTGGATCCAATGCACATGAATATTATCTCTATTCGTAATATATCGCTACCTCCAATCTCCATCCAAAATTTAGCAAAGTCCACTCAGCTGTATAACTCCGTCCAACAAAATCAAACTCCTCAAGCAGTTCTCAAGCTGCTCTAACAAAGTCAATTCCACTTCTGCCCAAAATCTCACAAGGCCCGAGCCACAGTCTTTTTTAGAAAAATTCCCACATTATGTCATTCTCATATTTAGCATAGCATAGCATACAGTATTTTACATGTGGGGAATTTCTCAAGCACAATTATATTATATCAAGTAAACACATCTATTTCTATGTTGGGAAATTCCCATGATCACCTGATAGGTTCATGCAATCAATTGCCTATTTATAGAATTGAAAATTACACTAGATTGCAAATTCCCTTTTTGTGGCAATCAAAGATCTCAATAATTAAGTTTCCTTAATCAAATAATTAATCAACAAAAACAAATAATTCAGGTTCACACAACACTATATAAATCTTGAAGTATACAGTAAGCAGCAAGTTCACGCACATAAACCAATAAGAGCATTGTTAAACTTAAGGTTAATGTTTGTCCATTTGGTAGCAACAAAATTAGTCAAAAATAATACCAAATCATGAAAGATTCATGTACAAAATATATTAATACGCAGTGATTTGGTCTTAATCAATTGAATACGCTAGAATAAGAACATCCCAACTCCATGGGCTGCCTTCTGTCAAGTTATGTAAAATATAAATGCATATAAATCTCGGAAAATGCTTTCAAATCACTAGAAAGCATTTTCATGTCTTTATCCCAATCATAGCCTCACATTTGACCTTGTAGTTGACTTTGTTAGACATTGTTAGATAATTTTCCTAGTATATACTTGCAGAGAGGAGCTCATGGAGTTGGGATGTTCTTATTATGACTGTTTAATATAGCAATTATGTACTGTAACAATTATCTAACAATGTCTAAAAAAGTAAACTACAAGGTCAAATATGACACTATGATTAGGATATTGACATGGAAATGCTATTTTAGTGATGAGAAAGCATTTTCAGAAATTTGTATGCATTTATATTTTATAATTATGATTAACAGAAGGCAGCTATGGAGTTGGGATGTTCTTATTCTAGCGTATTCAATTCTAATCAATCATTGCTAGTCTCTTACACAATACAAAACCACCAGTTCACAATTTTGTAGAATCCAAGGGATATTCTATGGATATCATAACAGAGTCTGATTGCTTATTTGAAGGTTTATAGAGTATAGGAATGTTTGGCTAGTATATGCACACGTAAATGTTTCCATTGCAGTCCTGAAGTGACATGGTGCCTTCAAAGTGTACAATGAAATTATATGCCAATTCAGATGAATATCAAGTTGAATCAGCCCTTGCATTCAGATTCACTTTAACCTCAAACTAAAATTAGTCCTTGTCAAATTTTTGTTATTGCCATAAATCTCTTGAGTTTCAGATCAAAGATACAATTAATTCTGTTTTTCCACTAAACCCGAGACCAAAACAAATGAAGGGAATAGAATGGCTTTTGTTTTGCGTAACTGTGTTTATCCAAAGAATTGTACAGCATCCCAAATATCAGAAGAATCATGGTTTTTTATACACCAATAGAGGTCAAACA
>JXSR01S050935.1:54896-65236 GCA_000969725.1 Ophiothrix spiculata
AAGAATACCCAAGACTTTGCTAACCAGATCAAAGACATTAAGTTAACGGACACTGAAACTATAACATCTTATGACGTCAGTGCCTTGTTTACGTGCATACTACCTGACACAGCTAAAAAAACGGGACGCAAGAGTTTAGAAAGTGATACCACTCTTAGCAACCGCACTAAGTTAACTGTTGACCAAATTGTTGAACTCGTGGACATTTGTCTAAGAACAACTTATTTTCCTTACGGAGGCAAATATTTTAAACAACAACATGGATGTGCGATGGGTTCTCCAGTGTCACCTATTGTGGTCAACCTTTGTATGGAATTATTTGAACAATTAGCACTTAGGAGTTATACCGGTAAAGTTCCAAGACTTTGGCTGCGATTCGTGGACGATACATTCGTTATCCTTGAAACCAGTGAACTCAACAAATTCTTTGAACACATTAACAATGTCGACAGCAACATCAAGTTCACACAGGAAATGTGCAAAGATAGAAAACTTGCTTTTCTGGACTGTTTAATTACTAGCAACAGTGATCGCACCTTAAACTCGAGCGTGTATAAGAAACCAACGCACACCGATCATTATTTACAGTTTGTTTCCCATCACCCGCTTATAAACAAACTTGGTGTAATAAGGACTCTCAATTACATAGCGGATCCTGAATTAGGAGAAAAACCACATAAAAACTGCTCTCAAAACTTGTGGATACCCAGACTGGTCATTCTTGAAAGTGAACAAGAAATACAACAGCAGCCCCGCGAGTGGAGGACGCCAACCAACAAAAGCCCGGGCCACCGTCCCTATATCGCTGGTGTTTCGGAGAAGGTTAAAATTCACCACAAGAACTTTGGTATTGCAACGTCTTTCAAACCCAGCTATATACTTCGCGGCAAATTAGTTCACGTCAAGGACAAAACACCTAAGGAGAAATGCTCCAACTTGATATATGGACTCAAATGAAGCGAAAGTGGCTGCAATGAAACTTACGTTGGTGAAACTAAACAATCTGTGAAGGCCAGAATAAACCAACACAGAAGGCCTAGCACCAACGAAGCGCAGAACTCTGCTGTTTATTTGCATATCAGAGACTCCAAACACACTGTGAACCTGGAGGATGTTTTAATTCTCGAAAAGGAGGAACAATACCAAAATGCGAGGAATCAAGGAAGCTATAGATGGGAGAGAATTGAGAACCCGACCCTCAATAAGAAAGGGGGCCTACGCTACAGCCTCATCTCACGTGTGGGACCGAGCACTTCGTGACGTCACTAGCCGTCTGTCACGTGACCAAATCCAAGAATCAGATGCCTGTTGAAGACCATTGGTTATGGTCGCAACGTCGCACAGTTGCAAAGCAAGTTCCAGTTTTAGATTTATTTACTTCACTTAAATTGAAAAATATTGAGTGCCCGAAACAAGGGCTATATGTACCTCCCTAATGTTTTCATCAAAATGATCGCAAAGGGTGTGAAAGAGATTACCCAATACCCAAGTTCCAGGGGTCGGTTGATTTTGTGTTTTTATGCAGCCGGGAAAAACCTTAGGGGGTTGGAACAACCCCCCTGGTAGACGTGGGTTAAAATGACTTATATCTATTTAGGAAATTTTTGCCGAATATTTTTGCAACTAATACGTTTTTGGTAAAATAATTTCTAACAAATGAGTTTGAAATCAAAATATTGATGCTTTAAATAAATTTCTTGTGTAATTTCCTTTCCAAAAACCTTTATATAGTTTACTTTATTGATTTTCAAGTTCTTTACAAAACATTTTTTCAGAAATCGCTAGATTCCAACCTCCCATAAGTAAATTTACATTCATTCGTTGCAGTAATTTTGATGAAAATCACTGTTTTCCTTCTTTATAAAAAATACATATACGAAATGTAGATATTCAGATTTCTAATTTATTATAGGTGCAATTCATGATTCTGATGTGACGAAATCTCACTTCTTTTCCAGCTAAATAAACAAAAGAGTACAACATAAATGTATGCTGAAAATGTCACTAGATTCCGACCATTCGTTTTCAAGTTTCAAGCTTTTCAGCATTTTAAAAATTCCCATAGGCTATACTGTGTAGTAATTAGAAAATGACACATTTTCTCACTTTTCTCAAAAAGGCACACTGTTAGAACGTTGGGCAAATAATTTACCAAACGTTGGTTCAACCATGAACAACCCAACTTCTGGGTAAATAATTACCAACGTTGCGTACAATGTTGGCAAATTACCTAACTGTTGGGTAAAAGTTTTAGCTAATTACCCAAATATTGGGTAAAATTTCACCAACAGTTGGTTAATATTATATACCCAACAATTGGGTTGTTCATAGTTTAACCAACGCTAAAAAATTGCCCAACAGTATAACAGTGCATGCACATTTGGAAGAATGGTGTGCGGTTTGTATCATACACTTATGAAGGAATCTTTGTTGCTAAAAATTCTAAATTTTGATAGAGGTGGACTTGAGGATTAGAGGTTGATCATGAATTGCACCTTTAAATTACATGGTCACTTATTATTTTCTTGCGGTTTCCTTCTTTGTTCTTTCATATGATCGTTCAACTCAAAAACGATAAATCTGATTTCGAAAAAACTTGGACATAAACCATTTATGGGTGACTGGCTACAAAGATGATAACATTCCGTGAACTCAAGTTTGACGTTGAGGTCAAATGGATCTACTTTTCTAAATCTAGGAATCGTTTCAATTCCAATAAGATTGGTCCGATTTTAATAAAACTTGCATACAAGCATCAGTTCTAACAATGTCATTCACGTGCTATTTGCATACATGTAAATAGGCATTTTGAGGGCGCTTTTAAAATTGGTAAACGGACATTTCAGGGATGCATTTTTACTTACATTCTGCAGATATGAGGCAAATGTTATAAAAAAAAAAAATCCTTTGTTACGTGCGTTTTCGAGTTTGTGAAGGGCACGATTTTTTTTTACAGTTTTCGACTTTTTTGTTTACTTTGTTTTGTTCATTCTAAGGCAATGGGGTGGGGGGGGGGGGAGGAATCTTAATGATAAAAAAAGGGGGGGGGGGGGGGAGGAATCTTAATGATAAAAAAAAATATCCAGCCCTACCTTCATTAGCTGATGAACACGGTGGCACAACATTTAGAAACAAGAGCAGCCCTGTGCTGAAGATCCAGAATAGTCTTTCCATGATATCCCTCAGCTCTAAATCAAAATGATGTCATATTATCATCAACATGATCGATATGAATAACCTCTCTAATAACGGAGTCTAATATTTATCAGTTGGATTTTTACATCAAAAAATCAGCACACTTAACAAAATATTTATAAGCTTGTTATCGGTGATCTGTTATTAAGAAATGGTAATACTTTGCTAGAACACGAAACATTCTGAAATGTACAATTCTGAGTCTAAAGATGCTACTGAAGGTAAACGTACTGTCTGTAATTTCATAAATCCTCTTAGATGCAAAATATCAATCTGCTTCAAGATCGTATAAATCATAATTGTGACAGGTATTTCTCTGCTGCGTCAGGTTGAAGTACTGCATGAGCCTAAATCATGCTATTTTTATATACTTCAGTATTTTCAATCTTAAGACCTTTTAAAATCTTATCATGTTTTTAAAATTGAAGTTACAACGCACCAAGACCAATAACGATAACAATCTACAGCGTGTCAAAATAATTTGTACACTTGAAAAGACTAGATTTCTAGCTTCAATTGAAAAAAAAAATTATCAAAATTGATGAATGTAATCAGATTTAACACCAATTTTCAAGAGACCGTAATGGGTCTTAAACAGTTATTTAAATTGTAAGCGTTTAGCATGTGATCAGTTGTATGGAACAGCTTGAGAAATTGATGTAAAATCGTTCGTTTCTTGGCATCAAATTCGCAAAATGTCATGAAACGGGCAGCAACAATGTTGTCTGGTGTCTTCTCAGAAGGCAATTTCATCAGATTTCATCAGATGAATCGAGATTCGTCCCAGTGCGTGTTTACGAAATATCAGAAAGATATCATTAAATTAAAGCAAATTCAACAACAGACATCGCACAGGGAGAAAACAACCAATGAAAACAAAATATCTAAAGAGACATTGAATTTGAGTAAGCTTAAGCTGACTTGGGAATCGTACTACAATGCCAAATAAGGACAAATATACAACATTTAAGATGTTATACTACAAAGCTTATCAAATGTTTTCCTACAAAGCGTATTAAATGTAACCACGGTGCACGGGTGAAAGTACTACAGCATATCAAAATAGACTATAATTTGATTTAGGCTCATGCAATATGAGATATCAGCTTCAATCTGACATATCAGAGTAGCGATTGTCAAAATTATGATTTCCCAAGACAAATAGTTAAAGTGACTTTATAAAATTTTATACCGGTGGAGTACATTTACCTCTAAAAGTTGCTGTCGAATCAATGTTGTGGTAAAATAATGTGAATGTTTTGTGTTATGACTTTGATTTCAGAAAGTACACGCTGAGTTTAGTGTAAAAATTACTGAATATCAAAACAGGCACATATTTTGTGCAGATTAATAATATTATCATGTAGTTTTGATTACAGCTCAGGTGATAGCATGGAAAGCCTTTTGTGGATTTTCAGCATTGTGCTGCTCTTATTTTTAATTTTATACCACCGTGTTCATCTAATGAAGGTAGGGCTTGTGTTTCATTGGCGTTCATTTAGTGTTTAGATTTGTATTCTTTCTTTATACTTTAAGACGAGAAACAATTAATGTTCATGCGTAATCTTTCATCGCCCTTCTATGTATTTGTCTAACTTTACCATACCCTTCACCTGGTGGCCCAAAAAAAAAATCGACCCACCCCTTCCCATGCTAATTAGCATCGATAAGCATTTTCGAGGGCGCTCTTCAAATTTGTTTTGCCCATAGAAAGGTAAACCGAACAACCTTTCACATCCTTATTTCTTTAATGAATATATACTTACATACTGCAAAAATGAGCCAAATTTTATTGAAAAATTCCTAACACAAAGTGTTATATAATATATATATCCTGCACGCATGTGAAATGAGTACACTGTTAGAACGTTGGGCAAATAATTTACCCAACGTTGGTTCAACTATGAACAACCCAACTTCTGGGTAAATAATTACCAACGTTGCGTAAAATGTTGGCTAATTACCTAACTGTTGGGTAAAAGTTGTTGCTAATTACCCAACTATTGGGTAAAATTTCACCAACAGTTGGTTAATATTATTTACCCAACAATTGGGTTGTTCATAGTTTAACCAACGCTAAATAATTGCCCAACAGTATAACAGTGTAGAGGTAGACTGTATAGATCTCAACATGGGTGGCGGCTAGGGTCAAACTCGAGTAATGCATTAATCGATTAATATTTTTTGCTAATTCCCGGCATGTTTCAACTTCTAATTTGACTTATATAATGTGACTTTTGTGTACAAACTAAACAAAAAATACTTTATAATAGGCTTAACATATTTAAACAAGATACATATGAATAAAGAAGAGTAACACTGACCGACGTCCACGGTGATATTTTTTGTAATCTTGGTATTGTTGGATAGGGGATGATCATACCTATTTATTGATAGCAAAACAAAGTTCATAGTGGGTTCCGTTTAAAACATTTACGGGGGGATGTAGTAACCCGTCATGGATTGGGAACAAGGCCTTATGTGATGGTATTGATCCACTTGACGACTGGCGGGAAATGATGTCACTTCCAGTGTTGTTAATCTTTTTTCCAGCCTTTAGTAGTGGATCATATAAGTGACTGAAGTTGTAGATCCCCTCTTCTCTTTTCATGACTGACTGCCCCCTCCTCCTTATCCAGATCGATTCCCTTATCCATCGTGATTTCCTGTCGCTTTCTCTTACACAAGTCTCTGACTCTTTCCTTTTGGATCTCGTGAATTTGGTTTCACCCACATAAGTTAAATTACAATTACCGCATGGGATCTCATACACACAATTTGGCGTTTTAGCAAGATCTTGTTTGTCCTTCGGGTGAACGAGTATCTTTCTGATATCAAAGTAGAGATGTTATGTTTCTTTAGAATTATACCGAATTTTTCTGAGAGTCCGGCAATGTAGGGAACGACAACTAGGCCCTTGTTCTTACTTTCAGGTAGCTCCTTCTTGACCCTGCGCTTACATACTTCCTGTTTGCCCTCCATTTGATTTTGGACCTTGTCAATAGACCATTTTGGGTAGCCATATTTTGCTAACGCTTGCCTGATGAGATCATCTTCATTTTTTCATTTTTTGGTTAAGTTCTTCCGTTACAAATCTATTCTTTCTGTTAAGGAGTGAGCGTACAACACCTAATTTTTGGTGGAGTGGGTTGTTTAGATGAAAAAGACAGATATTGATCTGTATGAGTCTTTTTGCGATATACGAGCAACTTGAACGAGTTGTCTGGTTTGCGAACAAGTAGCGTATCCTCATATGTAAATTTGAAGCTGTCCGTCGGATCAACTTGATTTAAGTGTTCCGTAAGTGTTGGGGGCAGTGTCGTGTTTTATCAAGTATATCATCATCACACCGCTTCCAAAGTCTTGGTTTACAGTGTAGTGGAGCTGAGTGGATGGCATTTTGTTCTAACCACTCCATGAAAATGTTTGCTGTAAGTGGGCTGACCGGGGAGCCCATGGCCGCACCAAACTTTTGCTTGTAAATTTGGCCGCGGAAGGTAAAGTGTGTCGTGGCAAGCACGAATTCCATAAAATCCATTATATCGTCCACTGATAACAATGAACGGTTTTCTCAGATCTAGATTTTGCATTAATCTGTCTCTTATACAGGGGAACAGGCCTTATTTCCCCTAATTTTAAATGATTATAATATTATTATGGTACGCAGTACCAGTTTGATATTTAAAATCTATATTAGCCAAGGGCAGCTTCTTATATGCTGAAAATTGTAAGTTCATTGGTTCACTAGAAGCTGAGAGATAGCTTTCATCTGAAAGCTTGTTTTGTACTGGTCGAAAGTAGGATATTGCTGGTAAGGCCAAATATTAAGCCAATCAGTGGTGCGTTTATTGAATGTTTCAAGTGAATGATCAGGTCCTTCAAACACACACTATTGACTTCGTGTAATGAGGGTATGAATGGTGTTGTGAGCAATGCTAAACTATTGGGTAACTAATGGTCTGGAAAATACAATAGCTGTAAATTGCTAACAGAATACTAGTGCCTTTAAAATTGGTCATTATTAAGAAATATTAATTATTACTGATTTGTTGTTTTATTTCCAGACAAAGTGTTACAGAAGTTATCTATAACCATGATAGTTTACATACATTTATAATGAAATTTTGGTGCTTGACCTTGAATTTTCTGTTAAATTAGCAAAAATGTCAAAATGGTTTCCAAGTCAAAACACAATTAAACTTCAAAAGTATGAACTATTTCAAAAATCTGTCTAACAGATTTAAAAAAAATGTCTTTCTGCATCATTTGATACTAAAATTAGAAAATTTAATAAAACGCTGAATAAAATATAGGCAATTCAAAAAATGACGATTTTTGCACATTTTTGGTTAAAAAAGGAAAAGTACGCAAAATAATCAAAATGCGTCTAACAGAAATTTTAACCATGTAGTAACAAACTGTCTGAATGCAAAATTTCCGAATTTATGTCAAGATTATCAAAAATATAGGCATTTATAGATTTTCCTGGTTTTTGTTTCAAATATGCTAATTATATGCAAATGATGACATCAAAAATTGAATTTTAAACATAATTTACATCTTCTAAGTCTAATATTGAAAATATTATGCAAGAAAAAGAGTTTCATTAAAATACAAACGAGTAGTTTATATTTTAGCATTAGCCAGTAGGTTAGGAAAATAAGGCCTGTTCCACTGTAATATTGAGGAATTCCTCTACAGTCTAGCCGTAACGACCCTGTTAATTACCTCATTATGCGAATTCTAAAATCCAAGTCTCGCCAAACGAAGAAAAACGTGGTCGCAAGATTGTGTTTTTTTAAACATGACCTGCTGAAAAGGCTGACTTTGAATCCATAATATCTGAAAACGGTGAAAGCAAATGCAAATTGGGAACGGGGGTATAAAAATTTGATTTTTCCAATACAATGCATGCGAATTTTTTTGCTGTTGATAAAAATGAAGCATTATATGGCATTTTTATATAAATCAACGATGACCAAAAGTAAAGCAGTTTAGCGTTAAAAAAAGCCCTAAAATAATACAAGCTTTCAACATGTTCAAGGAAATTGAATCGCGCTTTATTAAATTTAAGCAAACATTTGGTGATTTGCTTCTTGGAAAAATGGGCGGACTTTTTGTGTTTGAGCAAGATATTTTCGCTTCCTTGCTCCCCAAAAATTCTTTTTCAGCCTGCTAGACGCCATAAATGAAAATGTCTGGTTATGCCACTAAGTGTCTCAAAAGCCAAGTCAGTAGAACATTATTGCTTATAGACAAAATCATTAATGATACCAAATTATAATGATGCCAACTTTGCCTTCATTCGTTAAGGTGAAAACACAGTTGGCCTCCAAACAAATTGTCGCTACCAAGCATTTGGTTGTGACGTCAAAATGACGAGTGACACCAAATAAAATAACTTCAACACCGAGTTGAGACCAAATAAAATTTCGCGCTTGATTGCACATGTATTGAATTGCCATATTACATTGCACCAAATGTTTGTAACTGGTTCATACTTTAAATTCGATGGCAAATATTTGGTGACGTCACGACCAGATGTTTGGTAGCGAAAATGTTGTTTGGAGGCCGACTATGTTTTCAGCCATACTCTTGAATCATAGCTCGTTAATACCAATGTACATTATTCATAGATTAATAACTGCGTATTACTTGATGCGAGTGAAATTGTACAACAATAATGCGCCACGTGCTGAAGTTGGAGTTGTCTGTTCGACTTCAGCACAAGGTTCATTATTATTGTACAATTTCACGAGCGCCAAGTAAAGAGCAGTTATTAATCTAATTCATACACGACAATGATTAGAACAAAATTACAAAGAAATTAAACGGCATAAGTAATTTGAAAATGTGTTTGCAATTTCAATAAAATATAGAAAATACAACCATCCATCGTCCCATGTTAATTATTGTAATTTAGTTTTACCTTTCTTTTAAATGAAACCTGCCATACAAGCGCGAGCATGCTACTCGTACGCGTATATGGAATTGTACAACGCACTACGCGATACGCAGCGTGCAACTAGACGAGATTAATGAATGCGTTACCAACTGTCAAATTAGATTTACAATTTCAACGCGTACTTAACGCAAAGTGTATGAATCTAATATAATGACGAGATTGTTTTCAATTTGTTTCTCTGAAATTAATATGTTTGAATTTCTTGCAATTTGATTTAAAGCAAAACTATACGATCTACGGTGCTCGGTGTCTCCCATGATTTTTCACCTTTTTTGTTACAGATTGAGTTTGTTTTTGGTAGATATTGATGCTTTCCAAACGATTTTCTTCATAACAAAATATAGTTTAAAGAAAAGTGTGCAAATGGTTTTCCTTAGTTAGTAAAAACTCCTCATTTTGAACTGATTTAACCCAAATATATTTGGAAATAAATCTCATATATACAATATTGCTTTATAACTTCTGTTAGCTGTTGTACTTGTTGACCAATTTTTCAAATTTAATATTCATTTTATTATTGATAAATTGATATATTTTTTTCAGTGTACTGTATAGTTCTCTGTCCTAGTCTTCTAGTCTAGGTACAATTTACAAACGAACAAACATTCATTACCGTCGTGTAGAATTAAACAAAGTGTTTCTAGATTTCCAAAAACTGTTAAAAGCATTGTTGAAACCTATTTGAAACCTATTGTTGACACATTTTTCAGTTGTTCAGTTCAGATTTTACTTTTTCACACAATGTTATGATTAAATACACTCTAAGTCAAAATCGAATACATTCTAATTCACTTTGTTTAAATCATTTGTTCAGTTTATGGATGTGTGTTAGCATGTTCATAGTAAAATGGTCTGTAACAAAGACTACGATAAACACTTTAGATAAATATGAATTTCAAGGTGAGTCAAAGAAGTTCCTATGTTACATCAAATTGGTTTTGAGAAAAACGTGTTTAAAGATTCTGAAATTTCATCCTAGCCAAAATTGAAAAGATACCAAGTTCATATTTCCAGGAAAGAAAACATTTGCCACAAAATTCAGAGTTATTATTTATTGATTTTCTGTAATTAAAAAACAATATCTTGCAAATAGGAACTTCTTTTACTGAAATCTCGAACAGAAAATAAAACATTGTTATTATTTCAAAACAAAATGCTCAAACATAAGGCCAAAAAAAAA
>JXSR01S050937.1:0-10262 GCA_000969725.1 Ophiothrix spiculata
AAATGACAACGTGATGAGCCGGTATTGGATCATTATATACACACACATGTGATCATTTTACATGCTAATTTATATTTGGCACAATTGGTATGAGTTATTATCTAATCGCGTAAGTGATGATTTAGTCACAAGCCTCAGTAGCCGGGCAACCTACTTTATCACAGAAACAAGTTTGGGCGAACCTGTATTATTGCCAAAAGTGTTAAACGGCTCTTTTCAGAGCCACTAATAAAATTCTTGTATTCAAGATGTAGATAAAGGAGCATAAGGAGCAATCCACAAGTAGGCTGATGACATACATTGTCACTCAAACTGGTTTAGGCAACCCATATATTGGAAAAGCCCTTAACTTCATAGCGTGGTCAATTTACTTGAAGAATTAGCTTGAGGTAAAAAAAAACTTTGATTGATGTGCTCACCAAATGTTTATAACATATGAAACAAATATCATCATCAGTTACGATTTAGAGAAAATAGAGAGACCTAATTCAGGCGTTTGTCAATGCCAATAGGGAGCTTTCGATTTCAACGACGGACGGTTCTATGATGGGGAAGTTGACACATCGAGTTTTCTGCGCATACCTTTAGGCTATTTAGCACAAGCACAGATAACTTGAAGTGTCAATGCAACCGCCGTAAAACCACACACTCTTAGAAAGGAAGGATCAAATATGAGACAAAAAGGATCAATTTTGATCCTTTTTAGGTATCAAATATGAGCTTACCCTTTAAGGATCAAAGTGATCCAAAAATAAGGATCACAATTCTTGATCCAAAAAAGGATCAAATATTTCTTATAAAAAAGATCTGCCTAAAAACGTCACACTGAAGTGACCCTAGCACGGACTGAACCCACGCCGCATGTACACCATGTAATTACGAGACCAACGCTCTAACCACTCGGCCACGCCGGGACAGGCAGCTGTCAGTGTGGTGAAATCATCGTATTTATACCATTGTATACATTCCCGGCCATGTAGTGGATATGGGGTGTACTCAAATATGAAACAAAAGATCACGTTAGAGCCAAACGCGGTATCAAATATGAGCTCATCCTTTCCGTATCAAAGTAATCCAGAAATACGGATCAAAACTTTGATATTGTAATCAAAAAGGATCTAAATAAAATGATCCCAAAACCGGATCAAAAATGATCCTGTTGAATTTGATCCATTTGTATATATTGATCCGAAAAAGGATCAAAAGTGATCCTTAAAGGATCAAAATAAAATGATCCGGAAAACTACTCGTATATTTGATCCCGGCCTTCTAAGAGTGTGCACTCTTAAAATTATTTTACTCTTTTTGAGTAAAAAAATACTCAAAATTCACAGCTCATTTGTTGAGTGAAATTCTACTCAACGTTGGGAAACCTTTGCTTAGTAAGAGTAAGATGTGCTCGACGTTGAGTAATATTGACCAGGGGTGTGAGAGAAATGTGATAAAAAGAGCTGAAAAAAGCTGAAAATGGTGACAATAATGCCAAAAACAGGCTGAAAATGAAAGAAATAGCTGAAATTTATGACTCTTTTGAAGTCATTAAAAAAGCTGAAATCAGTTAAAAAGCTGAACTCTCACACCCCTGTATTGACTCAACCGAGTAAGGTTTTAATCAATGTTGAGCAAGATTTTACTCAACAATGAGCTGTGACCTTTTTACTCAACAAAGAGCAAAATAATTTTTTAAGAGGGCATCAGTGGTCAGAATCGAACGCTCACTAGTATCTGCTTTACAACGTGCTTATCTTTTTTCTACAGATGTTGTTTTTGTGAGCAACAAAAGAATATATTTCTAAAAAAGGAAAGCAATGGTACGAAATATAATATGTCTGCTACAAATATATAGGGTAAGTCAATTACGGTGTGCTGTTGTTATCTTTTGCTGTTATGTTCATCGTGACTATCCATTTATTTGTTGAAAAATGTTAGAATATACATGAAACAATTGAATAAAGTTTACCAACCCGATCCTGAAGCATGTTCCAGTGTCATCATTGCATATAATTTCATGAAGGGATATTGCACACAAAAGGAGTAATAAATTGCACTAACTTATGTGCGAGGTTTTAATGTCAATTAGTTCTGCATGAGTGAGAACTGATCATTGAAATCTAGGTAAGATAATTGTGATGGCTCACCCCGAAAGGGGTGACTTTGCAGATAATATCAATTTTGATTTTATCATTTCATCTTTAAGAACATTTTTCCAGCTTTAACTCTTTCACTCCGGAATAAAATTGTAACAATCTGTCCTATTTGGACGGCAAGCCGCTCAGAGCGGCTCACAGACACCTCGCTTTATGATAGCATATGATAATTATAGTGCACCAGGGTAACCCTCTTTGCTGATAAAAATGATGTGTTAGATAGCCCGTGCTTCCGTAGTTTCAACTGCTTGCTTGCGAATTTTCAACCAATTTTAGCTTGTAGTTTTATTTTAGAGCAATTTGAATAAATTGAGTCGAATTGGAAATTCCGGCCAATTGTGCACGCATTTGAGAGCCGCTGTGAGCGGCTCCACGGACTGAAAGAGATTAAAATGACACCTTACTTGTTGAAATGATCAAGGCGATCAAATTTTACAACAGAAGATCTGATTGAAATTCTTATTATTTTGTTTTTATTTTTTGCTGCCTATTTTCATCAGTTTTTCGAAAATTGTTCTGTCGCAAAGTCCCCCCTTTTCGGGTCGAGTCATCACAATTGGTAAAATTGGGCATAACTCCCAATGCATTCAGAGATATGCAGATTCGTGCTCTTTATAGCAAACTATATTCATTATTCCTCCCTTTGGAGGTGCGTATGAAATTTTTTCGTTTTTTCCATGGGAAAATCGATTTCTTTATGAAATGAAAAATGTTAAAAATGTAGTTTTTTCCTTGTACAAATAAAACCCTTTTTCTTCATTTGCACCTCAAAATGACCGTATTGTCAAACAAAATTCAGAAAGTATCATTTCAATTCCATTACTCAACTAATACACTAGAACGCTAAGATTGTGTTCATTTTGGCCAAGTCAAAAAAGATTCCTATAAAAGCAGTTAAAAGTGTCAAATCTGCTTTCCCCTATTGTGAACCAAAATTTGATAGAATTTCCTAAATATTCTAACATTTTATTTTAATTATTATGGTAGAACAACTGCTTAAGTTCACATATCAATGAAAAGTTGTTTGACAACTATCTTTACGTCAAACGCAAGTTAAACTGTTGGCTTGTTGACCTCCATTAGCCACTAAAAGCTGTCAGTTTGGTTAAGATTGTTGTAAAAATATTTGTCATGCAGGGTCTATTGTATAACTCTGAGTTTGTCATAATACGAAAACGCATAGCTAGGATCAGGTTTTTTCCCATAAGCTGTATTGCTGATAAGAGCATAACAAACAGGCGACATTTCAACTCTTTCTAGATTTGAAGCCAGCTGATCGCCATCCGCGACAAGACCTGCGACTTTTATGTCGTCTAATCAATCCATTGATTATTGGATTATGATGCATTGTGGGAATGAAAAGGGCTCAAATTTACTGAAACGTGAGTCCTTTTCATTCCCACAATGCATCAGAGTCCAATAATCAATGGATCAGCAAAACAGCTTATATATACAACAACATTTTATGAAAAAAACCTCGAAAAGGAGGAAAATATTAAAAGAGCATAACGAACCAGCGACATTTCAACTCTTTCTAGATTTGAAGCCAGCTGATCGCCATCCGCGACAAGACCTGTGACTTTTATGTCGTCTAATAGGAAGTTGTTGTCCGGTACATCTTTGAGCCAGCATTAAACGACTGTCTGCATCAACAGCATTATCCGATTACGATGACTGGCATGATGGCATAAGTGTGATTTTAATGTTGTTTTTCAAATGCACAACGCTGTTAGCGGAAAGGGGAAATCGAACATATATGAAATTATAAAGTTATCATGTTTGAGTTAACTTAATCGTAGCTATTTACAAGAAAAGGACAAACTTGATTGTTCCAACTACAGGGGAATTAGCCTCCTTAGTCTGGCAGGGAAAGTTTACTGCAGCATACTTCACAAAAGAATGCAAACTCAGACTGAACAGATTCTTGCTGAATTTCAGGCAGGATTCAGACCAGGGAGAAGTACCGTCGACCAGTTATTCACACTCAGATAGCTTGCAGAATTGTATAATGAGAAAAGAAACCAGTCTACTGCTGCTACAGACTACCAAAAGGCTTTTGATACAATGATACCGTCTGGCAAGAAGGCCTTTGGCAGGCAATGCACCACCTTTGATACCCGAGAAAAACCATCAATCTTCTGACAGGTCTGTACGGATCAACACAAAGCACAGCTGGAGTAAATGGTGACATAACATCGTGGTTCAGAACAAAAAACGGGAGTCAGACAAGGATGCATACTATCCCCCACAACTTTTCAATATCCTGCTGGAACTAGTATTGCGGTTAGCAATCCAAATCGAACAAATCGGAGCCAAAGTAAATGGCCAATTTATTAATAACCTCCACTTCGCCGACGACATTGTAATCCTGGCAAATTCTGAAGAAGATCTGCAGGTGATTGTCTCGAAAGTAGACTTATTCAGCAATAAATTTGGACTGACAATTAACATCAGTAAAACCGAAGTTCAAATCATAAACAAAGAAAAGGTTACAATTGACATAAAGATCGATGGGAAATCCTTGAAGCAGGTTGAAAATTTCATTTACCTTGGAGGTGGGATTTCAGAAAATCCATCAAGTATGCGAATTATATAAAAAGCAGAATTGGTTTGGCTATGGAGGCAATGCAAAAATTGCATCATATCTCGAAATCAAAAGACATCAGATGTTCAACCAAGCTGGAACTATACAGGGTTTTAGTTCTGTCAATTGTCACTTGAAACATGGACTATGAAAAAATCAGATCAACAGAGACTTATTTTTTGATAGGCATGTCTAAGAAAAATACTTGGGGTTACATTTCGAGACAGACCTATAGAAATACCAATATCAGAGAGAGGTTGAACTACTCCCAATATCTCATTGATAACATCATGACCAAGAAGCTGAAATACGGTATTCTAATCATATAAAAAGAATGGGAAATGAACGCTACCCAAAGATATTGCTTGAAGGACACACAGAGGGCAACAGACTAAGAGGAAGACCAGAGAAAAAGTGGTTGTAAGACATTAGGCAGTTCTGCGACAACAACAAGATTGCTAATATAGCAACTTCAGGCCACCTTACATCCAACAGAGAAGACTGGAGGCCACTCGGATTCAAACCTGTAATCATCCGCGTGAACGAAAACGCGGATTTAGGGTATTTTTTGCAAGCAAAACAAGGATTTGCACGGATCCCTGTTTAGGGTATCAGAACAGACCATTTTCGGACTTTTGGGGTGCTTATATCCATAGCAATCCTCTCTTTGGGTATAAAAAGATGCCACTTTTAGAAATTCCAAATTCTATTAAAATTCCTTGGAAAATCATTCCTCCAATTTCATAATACGTCCTTGCTATATTTTTACGTCAACGTCCTTGCTTAGGGTATATTTTTACATCTAAAATCCGTGTTAAGGGTATATTTTGACAGCCTCAGTAATCCTAGCTTAGGGTGGTTTTGAAAAGTCAATTCACGCGCATGGTTACAACATGCACGTATAAGTGGTCCCCCCGGGCTGGAGGCGTATAGTTGGTGGGAAGCCATCTCCAAGACAAAGCTTAGGAGGACGGCTTTAGGTCAGTTATAAACATTAATAACATTAGGTCTTTCAGTGTTTGACATACAAGGCAACTTCAAGGTGGAATTTAATATGTTCACTATCTTCATATTCAACTTTTCAAACGCAAGCCGTATTGCACACTTGTGGCTGTCCAGCCGTAAATGCACTACAGGTGAAAAAACATGTCTAGGTCTTTTTCGAGTGAAAAATCTCACTTTTTTTTTTCATTTCTCTCTTTTTCGAGTGGATAACAGCTGTTTTTGAGTGGTTTTCACTCTTTTTCGAGTGAATTTGCATTCACTCGTTTTTTCACTCTTTTTACATTTAGAGAGTATGATAAAAATCATCATCTGGTTGAATTAAACATGGTAAATCACGACCACAATCGGCAAAAAAATCAAAAGGCTGTGTTCACCAAGGAAGTTATAACTTCCTTGGTGTTCACACATAAAAGTCATGACTAGTCACGACTTAGCAGTTGCGTTCACACTCGCGCGTTAAAAGTAGTGGTGCGTCACTTTTGGTTACGAGCGATACACTTTCTTTAATTGCGTTCACACTGGAAATTTGCTCATGAGCAAAACTATAATAGTCATGAACAAATTCTTCTGTGTGAACACGCCCTGTAGCAAAATGTTGACGGAAAATGTTTCAAAAAATACCCTAGTTAATGTGATACGGCAAATTTAATTACATGTTTTCTTGTAATGCATAATAATATATGGAGTTCGTAGGTACTGGAATTATGGATTGGTAAGGTATTATAGACCATTCTAAGTCACTGAGTGCGATTTAACTTCCTAATAAGGACTTTTGGCCATCCATTATGAGACGATAGATGACAGTGCGTTCAGCGTGAAACGCAGTGGAGCCGCGCGTTCAAAATCACGGCGCGATGCAGGTATACGCACACATCCGACGCGCACAGCTTTACTGGGTTTGGAATATTTCATGTTTAAATAGGGGTGTAGGTTTTTTCAATGATAATGTTAATAGTTTTTGGCAATAATTAACATCGTTTTTGGTTTATAAATGACTCAAATTTGTGACTTAGAATGAGAATAAAAGATAGCGATTTCTTGTTTTGCCTGTCATCTATCGTCTCATAATGGATGGGCGTACATTATTTTTTCCGGGGGCACCCATTACTCAAAATAATGTACGCCCATCCATTATGAGACGATAGATGACATGAAAAACAAGAAATCTTATCTTTTATTCTCTAAATCTATAATTGGCATACTTACGTCGTTGATGGGGTAAATCCAAAGAAACAGACGGAGAATCTGAATTTAGAACGAGACCAAGTATGATATTATTCTACTTGGCCTCCTTCTGAGTTCCGATTCCCCGTCCGATTCTGTGGATTTATCCCATCAACAGTGTAAGTATGTCAATTATAGGATTGTCTTGGGCGAACAACACCAGTTCCTGAAATACATACATGCCCCCCCCCCAGTCGGGTGTGCCAGCCGGGGGAAAAGTTCCATTCGGGTAAATCGGGGATCTGGACCAACTCCCACGAACGAAGCCCTCTTCCCGAGTCCCGACTCAGCTGTCTAAAATCAACCGACTCAGCTTAGATTCTGTTAATTAATGTTCACGACTATCACTATCCCCCAACTTTCAGTCATTGACGAAAATCAACACTCGTTTCCACTTTTTAGATATTCAAACGTAAAATGTTAAACATATTTTGCGCGCTTTGCCCGTTCATCAAGATTTTTTTCTCCATTTTTAGATACCGTATGGCCAATTTATTTCAAAATTTCGCGCGATTGTTAATATTCTAATCTTTTGCCCCCCGGTTAAAAAATCCTGTGCACGCCACTGAAAATATGTTTCAATGTATGGGAGGAGGATTCTTCCATCTCGTTTTCGCGCTACGGGAGCCTGAAGTTATAGCCCCTGTTATTTTTTACCCGTTTTTTGGCCTGAAAACGCGATCTCGCCATTTTACCGTTCCGAGGGTCTACTTTTTTGTGACGAATAAAATTACGAATTTTGGGAGTGCTAAGGTATTATTTAGACTTCGATCTTTAGTTTAAAACCCAACTTTGACACATAAATCAAATAAAAAAGGATTTATAAAGGGACCCTGTATTGCAAAAATGAAGGACTTTTTTAATGGAAATAAAACCATTACAGGAATCGCGTATTCATTTGTGGTGTATACCTTTATAGCACACGTGAATTGTTTAATTTTTTCTTTATTCGATTTTATATCAAAATTTGTTATATTTCAAGCATTTTGGCAAGTTTTATTGTACTACGATTTATAAATCTCACGAAATTTGATTTTTAAAGAATTCGGCATAGACCCAAAATCCACGCATTTTTACATTTTGACACGTTTTTGTCATGATTGCGAAACTTAAATAAAATGCGAGCCCTTTCTCGCACTTTTAGTTCACAAAATAAGTAGATATCGATACTTAGTCGTAAAAAATCAAATACTAATATTAATATTTGAACATGTTTAAATATTGACCGTATATGACAAAATTCCCCCACCCCCTTATTAAATTGTTCAGAAATCGATCTATTTATAGAAACGTGACATCTTTCAAATTTGAATTTGATTGCAAACATCATAATGAATCTCAATTTTGGTAAAATTTCCTCCTTTTCACCAACTCTGATGGAGTCTAGTTAGTTCATTTCACTAGGCCTATATTTCAAAAATATTTCAGAAGAGTCTCTAGTTTTTAAAAAAAGGCCATGGCTATTATACGCAGGTCCGTCCTGCAAATAATTATGTAGAGTCTATACGCAGGACCGTGGCAACAGAACAGATTAGAAGTCGAATTGGATCCTTATGTCATGAAATGAGTTCAAGGAATGCTTCTCCTAATTATCATTGATTATGTGATACTTTTAGCAATTCTCATTCAACGTGTCCTCCATTACGTCACCAATGGTGAAACTTTACAGATTATCAAATCGGACCATCAAGATTTTTGGGGTCTTTACAAAATGTGCAATTACTTTTGATTCAACAATGTTCAAAGATCCAAATTACACAAAACAAAAATCTTATAAACAATGGTCTTTACTCAGAAGATATTATAATGTTTGCTTAAAATTTGGTCTGTTTGCTCCATAGATATAGAAGGTTTGCTCAAAAGAAAAGTTCAAAGCTCGTTGCGTTTTTATTGGGACATCCTGTATGTACTTGTTGCGGATATGCTACAATATTTACTTTAGTCCCAAAGTTATTACATGTATGAGATAAAAAGTTCTAAAAAGACCTTCCTATTGAACAAATGCGGTCGTTTCAACGTACATGTATTTCCATTATAGGCCTACACAAACCGTGTATTTAGCCAGTGGCCTAACCAGACATTTATTATAGGCCTACACAAACCGTGTATTTAGCCAGTGGCCTACACTCTCAGAACAAAAGGTTCAACTTGGAACCTTTTTGTCCTCTATATGGAACCATGAAGAATTTAGGGGTTCTTAAAAATTGAAGATCCTAAAAAGGTTCATTACAGAACCTAAAAAGGTGCTAAGCGGCTATTTTAGAACTCATTTAGGTTCTAAGCGGCTATTTTAGAACTCATTTAGGTTCCTTAAAGACCCATATAGGGTTCCATATAGAGGACAAGTTTAGAACCCCTTTAGCACCATTTTTTCTCAACTGGACAATTACTTAAAATATGTAAAAATATACTTATAATATGGGATCGGTCATTAAAAGCTCATCATATATCACTCGATAGGGGAGTGAGTGAGGGGGGGGGGTGAAATTTCATAGAAGATGTTCGATATCGGACGATTTTTTCTATTAAGTTACCTAACAACATCATTTCGCAGACACTATAATAGCGGCTTCGGCAAAATTTGCAGTGTACTACGAAACTAACAGTGAGACAATCTACACGGAGTGCAGATCCAGATGCATGCGCATCTTCGTAGACCGCTTACACGTACGCATGTACGCAGAGTTGGATCTGCCGCTCGCGTGTAGCCATGCACATTCAAATGTAAACTGAGCGGCTTACGGAGATGTGCATTCATCTGGATTTGCACTCACGTGCAGATTGCCCCAATGTGATGCTAAACAACAACAAACGCTCAATGTCACGCGTGCATGATGGTGTGGCACATTGCAAGTGCTACCCGTGAAACTAGCTAAACGCTGAAGTTGAAAAAAAGGGGTTTTTCGTCTTCAAAGCGTCTACACACGCTTAGTGCAACGTTCTTGGGCATCACGCGCTCACCTTATCGCTAGGCAACTGTAACAATAAGCAATCTGAAGACTAACTTTATCTAATTTTATTTCGTGTTTGAGCAAAAGAGAAGTTGTAGTGCAGTTTAAGATGGATGATAGTGACGTTAGTGGTGATGACAAAGCTGGTAGAAGAAAAGTTAAAAGAAAACGAATGGTAAGTTTCTAATAATCGCATCGTCTTTAGGTGCGTTTACACTGTGTCGACTAACGATAACGTTAAGCAACGGAGACCTGCGGATTGCAGTTTTGTCTTGTCTTGTCTTGTTTAAATCGATCCAATAGGATACTCAGTACTTTCACTAAGCTGGTACGGATACCACTCTTATTTAA
>JXSR01S050942.1:0-12686 GCA_000969725.1 Ophiothrix spiculata
TCGATGTTGGTTGCAAAAACTGAGTGTTTTTGCACAGTTTGTTCATTAATGTACTCACATAGCTGCTGATAGAGGTCAACTTGGTGCAAGAAAACGAGACTTGAGAACAGTACATAAGACAATAAATGAGGAAAAACTGAGAGAATAAACATAGTGCTGGCATCAGCTAGAACAGCGCCATCATATATGAGTGGATAAAGTGAATAAAGAGTTAATTATATGCATATCGCATAAATTAAGTATTTGTTTTGTGAATTCAATATGAATACAATTTGTTTTTTGTCTCCTTTGCTTTATGCATGTGGCAAATGTTAAAACTAAGGGTCAAAAATTCTTAAAAAACTGGAAACTTGATTTATAGCAATTTATAGAAATAGCGCCACCATTCATTCATTCACCATTCACTTATAAGCTTGAAATTAAACGCTTAGTTGAAAAAAGAGGCACTGGCCTGTGCAAACCTTGCTACTGACAATAAAAAGAAAGAAAAGAATAAAGAGTTATCACTAAATCTAGAAATTTCTAAATTAGAAGTAGATTATGACAAGTCAACAAATGATGACATTTTAATCCAGTTAAGTATTAAGAAGCAAGAATTAGAGCAACTTATCGCAATTAAAACAAAAGGAGCTTTTATCAGGTCAAAAGCAAAATGGGTAGAGGAAGGAGAGAAAAATACTAAATATTTTTTTAATTTAGAAAAACGTAATTATGTTAATAAAACAATAACTCGTTTAAATGTTGATGAAGAACTCATAGAAAATCCAAAAGATATAAGAGAAGAGGTAAACAAGTTTTACGAAAGTTTGTATAGTACAGAAGTTCATGATATTAATCATTATGACAGTTTTTTTTATCATAATTTTGCTCGCTTATCTGAAAACGATATTTTAAATTGTGAAGGTATAATTTCAGAAAACGAATGTACAACAAAGGTTTTGAAGAGCTTTGTTAACGGTAAGACGCCTGGAATAGATGGGCTAACGGCGGAATTTTATAACTTCTTCTGGTTAGATATAAAGGCATATTTCATTGAAGCTTTCAATTATCATGATTATGCGTTTAACAATCATAAAATGTCTACTTCACAAAGAAGAGGAGTAATAACATTGCTGCCAAAAAATAAAGATCCTCTCTTGATTAAAAATTGGCGTCCCATTACATTGCTAAATACAGATTATAAATTAGCGTCTAAAACAACTGCTTATCGTATCAAAGAAGTTTTACCTTCAATTATCAATGAACAGACTGGATTTCTTAAAGGACGCTATATAGGAGAAAATGTAAGAAAAACAATTGATATTATAGAATATGCAGAAATTCATAATTTATCTGGTATAATATTTTCTATAGATTTTGAAAAGGCGTTTGATAAGCTTGAATTGGATTTTATAAACAAAGTTTTGAAAAAAATTGGTTTCAAGAAAGATTTATGCAAATGGATCAAACTATTTTATACAGATATGGAAAGTTGTATCATTAACAATGGCTTTACATCTAATTATATCAAAATTACAAGGGGAGTCCGACAGGGTGATCCTTTAAGCCCTTATTAATTTATCATGGTTGCAGAAATTTTGAGCAATGCAGTTAGGAATGAAGAAAACATTAAAGGTTTTAAGATTAATGTTTTCCTGGATGGGACAAAATATTCCATATTAAAAGTAATAGATATTTTAGATAAGTTTAAAGTGTGTTCCGGTTTATGCATTAATTATGATAAGTCCGAAGTGATAAAATTAGGCAATCTTAAAAATGTTAACAATTTTGAAATTCCAACCAAGCTTAAATTGAATGCTAGTAATTTCAAGTCGCTGGGTATTATATTTAGTTTAGATTTAACAGAAATGGTGCATCTAAATTATAATGATAAACTGAAACAAATCCAAAATTGTTTAAAGGTGTGGTCTATGCGGAATATTTCTATCCAAGGCAGAATTTTATTGGTCAAAACTTTAGCGATACCTATATTGACATATGTGTCTACTGTTCTTCCAAATGCAAGTAAAGATTTTATGAAAAATGTTGAGAGAGAGTTTTTCAAGTTTTATTTGGAAGATAAAAACAGATAAGATTAAAAGAACAATATTATATAATGATTATGAGAATGGAGGTTTGAAAATGATAGATTATGAATCCTTTTGCTATGCCCTAAAATTTTCATGGATAAAGAAGTTAATAGATACAAATAATAATGGTTTTTGGAAGAAAAACACATTAGTTGATCGAGTTATAACGTTTTGGTGGAAATTTCATTTGGCAATCAAATTTTAATCAGAAATGGATCGAGCGTCAAAACTTACCTTTGTTTTTAAGAAATATTTTGGAATCAAGGTATCATTATTCATTTTCTGAGCCTGATTCGGCACTTTCATGTGCAGATCAGAGTCTTTGGAATAATTCCCATATTAAAATAGGAGAAAAGGAAGTTATGTACAAACATTGGTATTTAAAAGGTGTCAAATTGATCAAAGGTTTGATTGCTGATGAAAAAGATGGTTTTCAAGATTTCAAGAGATAATATGGCATTAATTGTAATGTTTTACATTTTCATGGTCTAATTCGAGCAATTCCTCTTAAGTGGACTCGGCTTATGTTTGAAAACAAAGAGTTTGTATTGAAAGACATTTATTTAGATGATAAACTATTTTAAGCTAAAAGAATTGTAAAAAATGCATTTGATGTTATAATAAGAAAAAAGTGCGAACGCCCAGAAAATACAATCCAAAAGTGGGAAAATGATATTATTGAAATTGATGATGACGTGTGGCCTTTTTTGTTCACAGTTGTGTTAAAAAGTGCTTTGGATATTCCAACCAGATCTTTCCAATTTTTATTTCTTCATAGACGGGTACCAACAAATAAATTTGTCCACAGAATAGGTTTGATTGAGTCACCTGTTTGTACTTTTTGCAAAGAATATGCGGCTTAGTACATTTGTTTTATGAATGTGAATACACTGGGTATTTCTGGACAGAAGTTGAAAGGTTTTTTGAAATCTATATACGAAACTGAACTTACATTGACAAAAATTTGCTATCTTATTCGGGTATAATATTTATGAACCTGATCCTTTTATTAATTATGTTATAATATTAGGCAAACAATATGTTTATAAACAGAGGTGTGCCAATTCAAAGCCAAATTTTCAAGTTCTTAAAAATATAGTTCATTACATGTTTGAAGTAGAAAAATGCATTGCCATTGGGAAGGGAAAATTAGAAAATCATAATAAGAAATGGGGTTTATATACAAGATGGAAAGAAACAAATGCATAGCATCTCTCGTATTTCACTCGTCTTATCACTTTTTTGTCCTTATCACCTTTTTTCCTTCAGACTTTATGATGATATTAGGCTGTATTATGTACTTGTATTAATTATTATCATGATTATTGTATTGTATGTTTTTCATGTATGACAAAATATAAAATCTAAAATGAAATAGATAGTTGGTGCCTCGACATCAACAAAAAAGAAAGAAAGAAAACAAAGAGAGAAATAGCGCCACCAATAATGTGCCTTTGGCTAATAAATGGCTATATATTATTAGTGATCAAACAGTGGTGCGACTGGATCAGCTAGTATCACCACAAACCACTGATGAACCTAGAAGACATGTATGCGAAACCGTCTGGAAAACGTGAGTTTTCTTTCTGGAATTTTCTAATGAAAATTTTAAATCATGTTTACTTGACATTCCTGATGAATCTATTCAAGCTTTCTCTCCTTTGTTTATTTGTATTGTAGAAACATTGTTGTTAACCAGTCAGGTTTTGTGTTTATTCTCACCCACAGGAAGTTGGGCTTTTAGATTTGACATCGAGAATTAAAGACAAGCAATAAAGAGACAAGAACATTACTGTTTATTAAAGAGTTATTTTGTCCACTGGTCTTCACAATATTTCACGTTTCATTTTATCTCTCAACCGCTTCCACTTGATCATGTAATTGAACGATGTTCCTTACGAAAGCAACTACAAGTAAGTCCCGTAAGTATCCGCAGGTAAATAGGTTAATAGGAAGGTAGTATGTTAATTTTGAAACTTTGGTTTTAAATGAACGAGATAGTAGAATTTTATGAGTAAGGTGATTCCAAAATTTTATATGTATAAATGCCAATACAAAACCCTTGTCACAATCCACATGATTAATTGGCGTCATTGCTAAATGTAAATTATGTTGAAGTTACTTTTTTGTAATATTTTCATCTTTCCTTTGCCAGTTTCCCAAACTAGTATTCTATTTCTATATATTGCCAGTCCAATTCTTCTATGTAAAACCATCCCAATATCAACTTGTCCTAAGTAGATTCCAGATACTGTGTACATAAAAATCTCCGGAGTCTTTCTTTGATTTACAACTATCAACCTTTCTGTACTGCAGAACACTTCTTTTGGCCTCCAGTGTGTAGCAACATGTGGCCTTGGAACAATACGCAGATCACATCCGGTATATTTGACCAACTGGACAGTATTGTTATCTAAGGACATTACAACATCTTCATTTACAGTTGCTGCAATGTATCTTGGACTGGCAGAAGTAACAAAGGTGCTGATGTTAGTTCCATTTGGATGGTGAACTGAGATGAATGGTTTTCTTGTAGTAAAGATGGCCATCCTTGATCCAACTATAGTTCTGCCTTCAAAATCAACGACTATTGTTGGATTATGAGGGAACATGGGAATGGAATGACAATCGAGAAGACTTGTTGATGAGACTTCTCTTTTACTATGCAGATTATAGCGAAATAAATGACCATTTCTGTAAGCAATAAAATCACTACTGTTCGGAGTAATTGTGTATGTATGTGGAGAATTATTGGTGACATACTTAAAAATTCCACTATCTTGCAAAATCAAGAAATCCCTGCCACGTTTCATGCAAATATTTACTTTTGTTGAAGACAAAATATCGTACATGTGCTCATATTTAAAGCAATTTCCAACCTGAAAACCTGCATATTGTTTCCACAGTTGTCTGTGATGGAAAGCAACTGACGGAATGTTAGTTCTGATTTTTGCCAGTGAGTTACTAATAGATTGAATATACGAAAGTGCGCAAATGTCTTGAAGAGTGTTTGACATCATTGCATAATTTGACGCAATATCAAATTTTGTTCTCTTGGTTACATTTGAAACCAATTCAATTGTTCTATGAACTGCCTCGTAATCACAACTGAGACCATTTGTCATCTTTCTTAGTTCTTGTAACCTTTGAACTTCTGTATCTTTTAAACTCATCTGAAATCTAGCAAATATTTCCTCTAACATACAGATATACTCATTCTTAATGTACCTCAAAGACTTCTTGGACGTTAGGAAAGAACAGTTCAGTGTATTAAACACCTTGTTTGTTGTTTGTATCGCGACATGGCATCTTTTCTGTGTACGTTCACACTGACGTACAAGGCTCTTCAACTTCTCCCGAAATTCTTCTGCAGCTTCTTTCAAGGTCACGTAATGATGATCATAGCAAGGACATCGTTCCAGAATACACTCTCCGCACACAACACCATCACATGTGCGACAGTAGAACCGTTTCATTATCTTGTGTTTTGGACACAAACACACCGACGTTCTCAACTCTCCTTTAGACGCATGCCCCAATTTGAATATATTATGATCTTTCATAGCTGTAAAACGCCCATGAGATATGTAACATGCTTCACATAAAGCCTCATCACAGTCTGAACAGTAGAATTCGGTGATCTTGTCAGAGGTTTGACAAATGCTGCATCCTGCTACCAAGTACATTGGCTGTTCGTCCATCATCTATTCAGGTAAAACAAGAATAATTTACAATGCATTAGCGATCTCCATGACATAACCTGTCAGACAAACATGACCTTTTGTTTTATCTTTTTTGAAATTAGTTTTCGGTTCTAAATTAGGGCATGAATGTTAGCTATACTAAACAGTCATTTCTTGAACAATGTAAACAAGAATGCAGAGGGCCAGGGGCGCGAGGGTTTGGGGTGCTGGCATTTGCAAACAATGTGGTCCTGCACTTGGGGTTTCTGTTTATACTGTCCAATGAATTATTGTTTGGCCTATTTTGAGGCCTAAAAGAGTAGATATTCAAGTTTGTTTTCTATTTAATTTTATCAAATGTTAATATATTGCAGAATTAATCATGTTAGTGATACTGATAACCTAAAAGATGAAAGATACTGATATTCTTCTAATATGTCTAATATAAACCTTGCGCCTAAGTTTATATTTATATTATCCTATTCTCAAGTTTTACCATGTTCAAAGGTTGCAAATAATCTTGTCTTGGTACATTGATGGTAAGTACGAGGACAAGTTCTATTGAGAGGTTATCAGTAACCTCCATCTTCCTGTAGAGTAATGTGATGTTGACTTAAAAGTCCACATTTTACTCAGCACAACTTCACAGTTCTGAGGCCACTATGTACAGAAAGAACTGGCAGTGGTAAATTCAACGCAGTGTCACTATGGTCAAAATTAACAGTGCAGTGTATTGTGGGATGAATTTTAACTACCAGTTTTCTACAAGTAGTAAAACGGAATTGCATTATCAACACAAAGGAGTTAATGATTTTGTTTACTTCAAACTTACAAATTAGAATTTAGAATATAGCAGAAGATCGAAATCCAATTTTGCCATTATGTAATGCATTAGATTATGCTAGTGTTAATCTAATAAGTGGTAGTTGGAAGGAAAGAGCAAGCTCATGAGTTTGCAATTAGAGCTTTGAACTTAATGCAACCTTATTGCGTACTAACTTGTTTGCATTTAAAAACTACAATTTGTCAGTAAACAATCTTGTAATGTTGTAACGATGACGGTATAATGACGCATTTCTTTAACACGACCATCTTACAATGTTACACCTCTCTTGGTTAACTCTTCACAAAGAACAATTATTTGTAAGCAAAGACTTATTTTTAACGTAACACCTTACATTTTCGTGCAGAATATATTATCTTAACATTAAAGATACCCCCATACAGTGTGGCGAAACCAAAAGACTGGGGTAATATAATGGTACATCACTGTAAAGGAAAACCTTCAAGCTTTTAAATGCTGTTTGTTTCATTACATTTTGCCTTTGCAAACTAGAGATATGCTTCATTGAACACACATTTTGAAAAACCCATTTATGCCACTTTTTCAGAAAACTGATTGAACATTGGTTTTTGATATTCAGTGCCTTTTCTGTTAATAATACTTTTCATTGTAGGACCAGAATGTACAAATTACTCAATATCATTAATCATGTATTGATCTTGAGCTCGAGGTGTAATAATAAGTGATAAGCTGTCCATTCAGATGAGTAAGTCACTTACCAACATTCAATAGGTATTCAGAATGTTAAAAAGGAGAATGGTGGCGAAAAACTGTTATCTCTAACCTTCGTGTTCATCTTTTCAAAAGAGATTACATAACACCGTAAAGAAATATTATCCATGGAATAAAAGAGGCTTAAAGTCCGGGAAGCATTAAAGATGCTTGCTCATTCGGACTTTAAGCACTCTAAGAATGGCAGTGCTAGCGCAGTTTACGTTTGATGAACGAATCTTCATGGTAGTGAAATATCATGAAACTAGGAAGTCCTTATGAGGTTCTTAGGCAATTCAGGATATCCTATACAAATACACGGACTCCTCGGAATACGCCTGCCAATCGGTATGCCAAATATTTGGCTTCGGCGACAAGTAGGAACTTAAATAACGGAAATTCTGGTAGACCCAGAAGTGGAAGATCGCAGCTAAACGTCGATGAAGTCCGGCGTGCAATTCATCATGATCCTCTGATAATATCAAGAAGAAACCCGTTGCCAAACATTTCGAGAAGTACTTTTAATCGTATTACAGGTTTAGATTTAGCTTGGCACCAATACATCATGGTTTACAGGCACTATTTGAAGCCACTTTCAAAGGTGTTTAGAATACAGCCAATGGTTAGTTAACATTCAGCAAAGGTTTCTCTATTACTTGCTTGAGGTCCGAATGAGCAAGCATCTTCAATGCTTCCCTATTGAATATTGCTAAGTGACTTACTCATCTGAATGGACAGCTTATCACTTATTATCACACTTGAAGCTGAAGATCATTACATGATTATTGATATAGAATAATTTATACATTCTGGTCCTACAAATGAACATTTTTATTAACAGAAAATACACTGAATATCAAAACACAAAGTCAATCAGTTTTCTTGAAAAAAAAATGGGTTTTTCAAAATTTGTGTTTACTGAAGCATATCTTTAGTTTGCAAAGGCAAAAAGTAATGAAACAAACGACATTTAAAAGCTTGGAGGTTTTTCTTTACAGTGATGTACCATTATATTACCCTAGTCTTTTAGTTTCGCCACAGAGGGCGCTTTAAAACTTGCAAAATTTTTATTGAGACACACTGTATGATGTAACAATAACAATAAACAATGTCTAGTTGAAAAAAACGAAATATCCTACCTTTCCTTTACTCGTTATTCTTTGTAGGTTCATTCTTCTGATCATGGAACCATGGCGCTGCTCTGGAACTGGTAAGGTTTACAGTATACATGATGAGGCAAATCAGTTATAGCAAATACAGTGTTATGACAGCTGCTTTCGATAACGTCTAGCAAAATGAATCACACCAGTTATTGAATCACACCAGTTATATAAGAGTACTTTGCTTATATAAATCAGCTGATTATTCCCGCCCCACTGGCTCAATGTAAGCACTTCCATTTTTCATAGACCTATCATTTAATTACTTGATGGACCTTGTATTAAAGAGCCAAGGTAGATAATTAGCAGCTGCGGTATCCGATAATTAAGATTTGATTATGTTGAAGGAGACATAATCGTGCGATTGTCTTAATTTCATAGGTCTAAAGTTCATTAGAAAACTTCTAGGATGTACTACCATTTTGAAAAAAAACCCAAAACTATATGCTTATACTTAGGGTTCAATGTGCAGAATAGTCACGAGGAATTCTGGCATTTTGCAAATTATGATGTATTACTGATTCCCATCGGTAGTTAATAACCATCAATAATATTTAATTGCGGAACGCTTTTAATTGGAATAAGCAGATCTAACATGTCTAAAGAATCATAGTGGGCACACATTTATATGAAAAGTGGTACATTTTGAAAGAGATAGAATCTGGTGTTTATGATACTTGACCCAGGGCCGTACGAAGGTATGTAAGCCAAGGGGGGCAAACACATTTACCGTCCCGAAATTCATGTTTCGTCCCGATGTATATACCGTCAGTTTGTTTGTAATGCGCGAGTCGATATTAAACCTTGATATTTGTGCTAAAATTGGCCTATTTTGACTAAAAATTGGCGGGACAGTAATATCGGGACGGTAAAAGTAGTAAACTATCGTCCCGATATTTTGATTTTTGTCCCGCCAGCGTCCCGATTTTTTGAGCCAGGCCTGCCCCCCCCGCTTCGTACGGCCTTGACTTGACCATGGGATTGGAAAGAGATTGTATCAAAGAAGAATTACCCGCAAACTGAATTCGGGGCTTTTGTTTCAGTAAATGAATATATTAAACTCCCAAGCCTCATTCCGTGTCCTAGTTGTATCCAGCCCTCCTGTACTGATGCATTAATATATTTAAATTTAAACCGTTTTCTCAAAGTTGGCCTTATATCTTCTTTATCATGTTTATTGTATGCAAATTAGTCTGCTGATATTACAATGGATATGTTGCAGAACTATCAATTGTGTCTAACGTCACCCAGCCAGTTACAAACCCATTGCCAACACAGTATGTCATCAAGGTAGCGGTCACGGGCAAGTGTAAAAGACAGAATGCAGAAAAGGCAGAAAAGACAGAATTGACAGAAAATGGAAAAGACAGAAAAGACAGAAATGAGAGTAATGCCAGGTCGAGTTTAAAAAGGAGTGCATTAGAACTGTATGAAGTATCATGATTTCATAATTCAAAGCAATAACCAAGACATTTTACTATAATAATGAAGATGGGTGGATAGGGGCAACATTTGATGTCAATTTTTTCAAGGTCATTTCAAGGTCATACGAGGTATATATACAAGCCATTGTTGTGTACTGATGAGAGTAGGTGAATAGGGGCAACGTTGGATGACAAATTTTTTCAAGGTCATTTCAAGGTCACACGAGGCTTATATACAAGCCATTGTTGTATATTGACGAGAGTGGAAGGATGGGGGCAACGTTGGACCAATTTTTTCAAGGTCATTTCAAGGTCACATGAGATTTATATACAAGCCACAGTATTCGCAACTGTTTATTTCAGCCTCTAGGCCTACAGGTGGAACATACATATTTTGTCATGCCATAACAAGAAAACCCCAACTCTGTAATCCAACTTTGCCCCTATCCACCCACTCTCGTCAATATACAACAATGGCTTGTATATAAACCTCATGTGACCTTGAAATGACCTTGAACAAATTTGTCATCCAACGTTGCCCCAATCCACCCACTTTCATCAATATGCAACAATGGCTTGTATATAAACCTCATGTGACTTTGAAAAAATTTGTCATCCAACGTTGCCCCTATCTATCAACTTTCATCAAAGTAATGCTATTGATATTGACTCTGAAATATGTCTGAAATAATTGTTTCGTATTACTATTGATATTTAACTCGGAAATATGTCTGTAAAACAGACTCCCCACTTCCATACTCTACAACTCGTTTTGATAATTTTCTGTCTTTTCTGTCAATTCTGTCTTTTCTGCCTTTTCTGCATTCAAGTGTTTCCTTAATTTGCCCCAAAATACATGTAAGTAATTATTTTGTTGGCCGAAAACTGAGGTTTAGGAATGTGCGGATTAAATAAACAGGGAAGCAAACAGTTTTGACTCTTCCTTTGAAGTTGTCGCTCATGTTTTGCAAATGAGCCTCGTGACAGAGTTTATGTTATTGTGATTAAATAAGCTTATGTCATCAGTATGTAAGTGAATTAAAGGGGTTGGTCCTATTTCTCAAAATTTAGTTTTCAATGAAAGATGACCTCTCAATATAGGTCTGAATTTCAAAATTCAGCTGAATCGGTCAAATCGTTTTGATTTTATGGACATTTTTGTATTTCAGAGCTGCTTATATGTTACTGTGTATATTTATTATGATTACCATAATTAGGCACATTTACATACATATCTCCAAAACGGAACATAACTCAGCCATGAAATTTCATATACTGCATGAGTGGTATTTTTCGCGCTACATTTATTTTCGCGCTTTTCGCGCAAAATGAGATTAGCGCGAAATTAAAAATATACCGCGAAAATTAATGTGGATTTGTTGCAAATGGAATTTTATACTCAGACAATGTTCATATGCGCGAAAATAAAAACGCGCGAAATGATCCAAAATTGGCTGAGCGCGAAAATTACTGAGCGCGAAAATATTGGCGTTTACAGTAGGTTATAAGAAAAATATGAGCAGCATTTTTGATACCAAAATCTCATAAAGTTTGGGTTTATTTACAAATCGGAAATTATTTCAATTATTTTACCCATTTAAAGAGGTTTCACTGAACTGCGCTTCCTATTAGAAAAGATTTTGTACAATGATATTGAATGAAATTTGTCGTTTTACTAGCATTTTGTTTCTTCTTTTATATACTTTGAAAAACATCGGAATTTTTTTTATTTATAATTTAGTCGATTATTATACTTTGAATTAAAGGCTCTTCAACAACACACAAAACGTGAACAAATTTGGCTGATTTATACACACTATGTGCCAAAGTACCAGATGTAGACCACCCTATCAGTAATTAAGATATGCTTTAATGTATACACGTTTTAGTATGTTATATAATGTTATATAATTACCCGACTCACACATTTTTGGTACTTTTAATTAGATGTTCTGTTACCTATCTTAAAATAATTTTCTACTTTTCAGATATTTAAGATCCCAATATAGGGGATATTGGGATCTATTGTTCAACTCTGGATTTGTTTATAAACTGCTATTTATGCTTAGACTATAGTAAACAGGCATGTTCTTTATGTCAAAATCTGCTTTACATTTTGTAAGAGGACAAGGGAAAGCTCCCGGTAATAATAGATTTGTGTGCAAACTTTTTGCCAAGTGTTTTGCCTCATGAATTCCAAGTTATTTTCCTCAAGCAGTGTGTCAAGTTTCGGAGTCATTTTTCCAAGCTTCCAGCCCCATCTAGAAGTATAACGATGAGTCCTGAAAGTGTAACGGTAGACTCATAAATTATACAGTATTTCTGTCATTTTCTTAATCATCGAACGATTTCACAACCTTGAACATCTTTATAATCAAACGATGATTTTCCTGTGATTGGTTGAAGACCCCTCGTGATGGCACACAAATGAAATTATCACGTGTTTTAGATATTGTAAGTCCAGATGTGCAAATTCAGCATTTTTTCATAACGGGTGGGAACACTTACTTGTAATCGTGACAGAAGCATTTCTAATGATGTAACTTTAAACAAGATATTTCTCTACGTGGCCTAAATACGCGTTTACATACGTGTCCCCGAATGTCATGAATACATATGAGAGAGCTTGTAACTTTTGACAGATAACAACATCTCGGCTCTCTCAGGTACATTCTGTTATTTTGCATGCAGACAAGAGGAGCAGGAATGCACAGAATCAAGAAACATGGAATACATGATTGTTAAAAAGGTCAGTACGAGTCATTACTAATTTGTATATTCGGTATTCTTTTTAC
>JXSR01S050946.1:23073-37448 GCA_000969725.1 Ophiothrix spiculata
GTATTGTGCTTCTGATGGCTGGCTGTGTTTTAACTTATGTATCATACACATTCACCCTATTTAAAATAGAGTCCTGCATGCTACTTAAAATACACTTATGAATGTTACATGAATGAAATATGAGACACTATGACTAAAAATATTTTTACACATACATGCATTGCTCAGATGATGTTCTTTATAATATCAAACCATGCATGAAAGTGAAAAATATGAAATTAATTAATAAACCCATCTAACCAACGAAAGTAAATGAAATTTGACATCCAATCCAAGGCTATGTCGAATGGTAGGGGAGGAGTGTGTGTTTTCAAAATGTTGTTTATGAGCATGTATATTTGAGAAATTGTTAACTCTGTATTTAAACCACATAATAAAAATGATCTTCTCATTTCAAAAACATTTACTTTATATGATGGGAACTTTCATGAGAAGGGAGGGCCTTTGGGGTTGCAGGGTGGGTTATAAGTTTTGGGAAGGGTTCTTCAAATGCTGCTTATGAGCAAATATATTTATGATAAAAATGTTAACTCTTTTTATTGTAAACCACAAATCTCCTTGTTTTAAATGCATTGTAATTTTACTGCTTGAAATTTCCTGATAAGGCCAAACAAAAATAGTTGTGTTGCCCTCACAGGCCCAAAGTGGTGGGGACGGCCAGGCCGGATTTTTCCCCCCTCTTTTTTTTTTTTAAATAACCATTACAGATGCCATGTGTAACAGAAACAGGGTCATAAAAAAAGATTTTTCTTCTCTTAAACTTCGCCAATATACACATTTTGGAACATTTTTGCGGCTGGAAATCAGGCAAAACTCAAGAAATATTAAAAATCAAGAATTTTGGTGGGAAAAAAACCAAAAAACGGGCCGGGATTTTCCACAATTTCGACCAGGCCGGCGGAGGGCAACACAACAATTTTTTTTTGGCCTAATATAACACTATCAGCATTACATGTACCAACAGAAAGTGACAATAGATTCATTCTTGACCACGGAGTGACATTGACTAAGTTTGTGAGAGGTAAATAAAATAAAATTAGTATCGGTTTCATCAATACGGATGGCAAATAGTATGGTGTGATATTGTAAGACTAGGTGGGGAGGGAAGCAGAATCCTAAACCTGATAATCCCCAGGACATAAATAGCCAACTTTTTTTAGTTAAAGGGCCTGGCCTAGATCCTGTCCGCTGATTTTCTGACTATATATTTTTTTCACATGTATCAATTGTACATGATTATACTAACATATCCTACCAGTAGTTTCCGCTGAATTTGTGTAATAGAGGAGAAAAATGAAATTATTTACCAGCTGTATTTTTTGTCGCCGGCGACAAAAAATGGTTGAAAAAGTGTTTCTAGTTTCAAATCTTAAAAAGATCTTGTTTATACACCTGTGATGGGTAAACAAAATTATTTTTGATAAAATTGTTTCTCTTTTGATATGTATTAACTTATCTCCAAGAGCTTCATTTGATCTTTTATCTGGTAAATCCAGACTGAGGTACATATTTAGGATTTAGAAAACACTGGGTAGTCACACCACCATCACATAAAGATATATTGCAAATCAATTTGAGCCATTTCAGTGTACATTTTTGTACTTTTTTGGATTTTACTCCACTTTTAAGCTTTATTTAAAGCATTTCAATAAGTTTTTAATTCTAAGTGGAATCTAGGCTAGTCCCTTTAAAGGAATACATGGTATAGACCTTGAAACGTGACACATTGCATGTTTCGCATTCGTTCTACGATAAATTCCAAGATCAAAAACTTTTTGAACAATTAACGCTATAGAATGCAAATATTGATCTACGCAGAAATTCTAAGAAAACACAATATCAAAGCATGATCCGTAAGTACAAAAACCCTGAATTCTGCAACTTCTGCATTATCAAATTATACAGAAACCAGGAAATCCAACTTTACTACTAATTTTTCCAAGAACACATGTAAATGTTTTTGTCAATATTTAATGTCATGCAAATGATCTCTTTCTTCTCCTTCCTGATAATAGTACACACAGTTTGGCAAAAAGAGTCTTGGGTTTAAACCCAACACACCTATTCACCTCTATCTTTCCTAGGAACTGAGACGGGCTAAAAACAAAAACTTCAAAACTTAAGTCTCTGCCATAATTCCTTGGACAAAATCAATCACGTGACCACGGATCGCGTTTGTAAACAATTGGCCCTGCACTCTGGATGTTTATCAACATCATCCGAAGAATAGTGACTGAGACTGACTTTATAGACCCAAATTCCTTTTGCTTAGTTTATGTTAATGAAAACAACAATGGAAGCTGCAGATCAACTTTGTTTTACCTATCAATGGACTTAGAGAATACAAGATAAGATTTTTTGTTTTGCCTGTCATCTATCGTCTCATAATGGATGGGCGTACATTATTTTGAGTAATGGGCGCCCCCGCAGGGGGTGCCCATTACAAAAAAATAATGTACGCCCATCCATTATGAGACGATAGATGACAGGCAAAGCAATAAATCGCCATCTTTTATTCACATTCTTAGTCACAAATTTGGGTCATTTATAAACCAAAAACGATGCAAATTATTGCCAAAAACTATAAACATTATCATTGGAAAAACGTACACCCCTATTCAAACATGAAATATTCCAAACCCAGTAAAGCTGTTCGCGCCGGAGGTGTGTGTATACCTGCATCGCACCGTGATTTTGAACACGCGGCTCCACTGTGTTTCACGCTGAACGCACTCTCATCTTTCGTCTCATAATGGATTGCCAAAATTCCTTATTAGGAAGTAAAATCGCACTCAGTGACTAAGAATGGTCTATAATATTTCAAAATAGATTAAAAATATGATATCATAATTTTTAGGGTGTGTTTCCTTTACCTGAATTTAGTTTTGAAAAGCAGAAGGAGAGAAATAAGCCAACACTTTTAAATTCACAAACAAAGGTCAATAGTTGTAATTCATACATTGATGACGATATAACAAAGATTGATTAAAAACAATTAATAAGAAGAAAAAGGAAGTTCAGAAATTTAAATACTGAGAAAAAAATCAAACCACATTACTGATAGTAATACTAATAACAATAGCTTGGTAAAATGAATTTATGTTGAGTCATTAGACTTTATTTTAATTGCACAGTGACTTTTTAATTTGTTGGAAACATTTGAGTCATTTTATGGAGAATAATTTGTATAAGTGGAAATCCAGCTTGTGAGATTACTCTCTATAAAATATCCATTATTTCTAGTTTTAGTGACAAGATGTTTAATAAATATAACATATGGCAGCCAAAATTATGGTCAGACCCAGCCCCTTAGCCATTTGAACTTAAATATTTAAAGATGTCAAAACAAATAAAGAAAAACAAAATATTTGATGTCAAAGGCAACCTGTTTGGGACAACCCAACAAATTCCATTTTTGGCATAACCCTTATGATGCATTCAGAGACCAACGATTTCATAATTGTTTGATGTCTACAAAAACAGTTTTTATAATGCGTAATATTGGTTGAACATGTAAAGACTACATACCAGCAGGCTCGATGTGAAATCGCTGGACTCTGAACGCACCATAAAACAAAACAAGAAATCCAAGAAAATAGCCATATGCATGTGCAGAGCCATCCCGTCATTTGCCATTGCTGGATATGGGATCGGAGCGACAGAGGTTAAAGCATCCCTTTAGGTACCACTTCGGTAAATAAATTGTGTAGCGTCGTCTGCTAGGTTGAGAATGCCTGTTGGCAGGCAGAAAGTGACCCTTATTGCCTAAAACTAATTCCAGAATATGTAGAAAAAAGTATTTTCCCAAAAAATGTTGAAGTTAATCCTGCTTATTGGACAGTTATTAAATGATTCATGATGAAAAGATTTTGTTTGTACCATTTTTGAAGAAATTTTACGACTTTTGGAGAACACAGGGTTTCTTGTGAGTGGCACTATTTTCCCAATGGGCATGGGCGCACTAAAAATGAGCGTGACTTTGATGCGTCGTATCTTGAAAACTTTGCCTTGACCATATATTTTTTCCATTTTGTAGAAGAGATATGTCCATTATCTTTCAATTGAGACCATGCACATGGTAACCAGTCGCTTCTAAGTCTAGAAAATGACGTTTAAAGACAGGGCATTTTGCATGTAAAGTCAATGGGGATGTATTTACCGGTGTGTTTCCATAACCCTAAAGAAACTAGACATATTTGATATGTACAGGGGATTACAGAGAAGATAGTGTTTAAATGTGTGGGAGTTAATTGATGAACCAGACAGTGAATATAGATTCATCTCCTGTATCTAATGTAGCAAGCTAGACATCTGGCTGAGCCATGTGAGATTTCCGGTCTTATATATCAGCCTTTTGCAATCAAAAACTCTTAAAAACTTATTAACTATAGATGCCCTTTTGGCATATAATGACCAATAGGTTTTACCATTTAATATTAGTTTCAAAGGATCAATTAGTCTACATGAATACAAAATAATACTTGTTGAAAATTGTGCTTGATTTTGATCATTTCTCGCTAGGAGCCTTTGAAGCCTATTAAATATCTCTATAGGGTTGAAATTTGTGATAGATCACCCCGAAAGGGGGGACTTTGCAGATTATATCGATTTTGATTTTATCATTTCATCTGTTACGGCATTTTCTAAGCTTTAAAATGACACCTTACTTGTTGAAATTGATCAAGGCGGTCAAATTTTACAACAGAAAATCTGCTAGAAATTCTTATTATTTTCTTCATTTTTTGCTGCCTATTTTCATCAGTTTCTCGAAAAGTGTTCTGTCGCAAAGTCCCCCTTTTCGGGGTGAGTCATCACATTTATGGTCGGGTCTGACCATAATTTTACAAACTGATACTCATTTCTCAAGAATCGTCTATAGTAGGATAGACGTAACTGGAAGATGAACCTTTAATTTGAACCCGATAATGTGGGTGTTTTTAAATATCTCAATAGGATGGGGATTGGGAAATAGCCATGTCTTTAAAACTCATTAACCATCTAGTATGCCCTTTTAAATATCAGCCAACGAGTCTAATTAGGCTAATGAAAGTTGATTCTCAGTTTCTTGTTTCATATATTTTTTCATGACTGACTAGCAGACGACGGTGGATATGCCTCGTTACTGCTATATTTGATTGTGAAAACCTTCCGCGGTGTCGTGCGTGCAATTTCAATTATGTTAAAATAGTGCATCGAATAAACTGAAAATTCCTTTGATATGAGTGGGGTTCACGCATGAAACCCATCGGATTTAGAATAATACAATAATGTGTATTAGTATAGGATCACTTTTGTTATTATTTGAATAAAGGTAAAAATAAAATGTTTGTAACATTTTCAATATTAATGCGCCAATAGAAAGACACGTAAAATGTATCCTAAATTTGCGTTTTGGAAATCCCTAGCCCTAAATTTACTAGCTTCTACTAAATCGCGGCCGCCCCCGCCTACTGACTCTTTCATTATTCATTGTTTCATTCAATTTCATTATTGCTTCTGTTAAAAAGGGTGCATAGCAAGTTAGTCATGGATTGTTGATGGAAAATCATCTTTAGCACTTTGATTGTATGAAGTTCAAGTTAATATTTTAACACTCTTATTAAAGATTATTGGATGCAAGAGCATTCAGTATATATTTTGAGTAGGCAATACCAATATATGCCTTAGTTTATATTTTCATTAGCTATGTGCCATACAAACACCCCAAGAAAACTTGATAAATTGACTTTCATTAGCCTTATAATACATCATTCTCATTAACACTGAAGTGCATAAGGGGGGTTGGTCCATATGGACCCTGGATTTCGTTTTTCGCGCTTTTATGTAATTGTCAAGGTAGGGGTTGTGCATGTTTTGGTGCAAAAAAAGATTCAAATCGGTCGCGTAGTTTTTGAGATAATTAACATAAACTGGTAAAATGATGGTGCTGTTCAAATTTTGTTTTGTCCCTAAAACAAAAACGAAACAACTTTTTAAAATTTTTATTTCAGCAATGTATAAATAATCTGCTATTGTGAGCCAATTTTCATTGAAAAATTTCTTTAGGAAAGCACGATTTCCAATTATTGGCGGGAAATGTTTCGGGAAAAAATAAAATTTGACACAAATAAGTAATCTGGCCGCCATTTTGAAACGGAATGCCAGATTTTTAATTTTTTTGTTTTATATGAATTTAATTGAGTTGGTGTAAAACTGTGTACAGTTTTAAAGAAAAATAATATGGAGAACATTGTTTTAAAGGGATCAAAATATTTAATTGAGTTGGTGTATCACTGTGTACAGTTTTAAAGAAAAATAATATGGAGAACATTGTTTTTAAAGGGATCAAAATCCAGGGTCCATATGGACCCCCGTTGTGCACTAACGGGATTCTAAAACACCTTATGCACTTAAGTGTTTTAATGAATGCCATATTGTATGCAAATTGTGAGAGTCAGTTCAAACTAATATCATGACTCAGTGTAGAGGCGGCAATCTGCTCTATCTGACCAACCAACCAATGCATAATTTAGTGTCAGTAGAAATGTTGCAATACATGTTAAGATGGGCTAAACTGTAGGTTTTAATATATATATATATTAGATGTATTTTATTAACTATATAATTGAAAAAGTAGAAAGTCTTGCAAAACACCTAAAAATTAAAATTTCTAGAGTACCTTTTAAATTAAAGCAATATTATAAGATTTTGATCAAAAATTGTTTTGAGTAAAAACAGCCTAAACCTGAAGGAATGTGACTATCTAAAAGTGTTTTCAAGTGTATTTTGTAAAAAACTTGTTTTGCCATGGGAAAATGGAAAAAGAGCACATGCGTGCTATATACAGGGGTGTGAGAGGCCAGTTGATAAAAACGAGGAAAAACGAGGAAAAGCGTCATAAAGTCAGGAAAAAGGTCAAAAATAGGCTAAAAATGAATAAAAAAGCTGAAATTGTAACACAAGAAAATTTTCAAAAATGAGGAAATCAGCTGAAAAGAGAAACTCTCACACCCCTGTACATACTAATGCAGGTAGAATTAAATTTTGGATCCTGAATTTAATTCAACAAATGGCCATAACAGAAAATGTAAGCACGTTTAAGCCAAATCATTTGGAGGGTATTGATATCTACCAAAAACAAACCCAACATGTGTCTGTCAGTTGTAAGCCCTGCTACCGGGAACCCGGGCATAGCGAGGACTTAGCGGGGGAAATTACAAGAGCCAAGTGTAACAATCCCTGCTATTGCCTGGTTACTGCCCCAGGTGCCGGGGCACAAAATGATGGTCACATCCCGGTTACTGTCCCCGCCCGTGCCAGCCAGAATTCATTGTCATATGCCTGGTATTGTCCCCGCCCTTGCTAGCCAGTATGCATATCATATAATATTCAATTATACCCTGTTGCTACTCCTGCTCTGAAATCAGCTAGTAACAACAGGGTAACAGCCCCGGCTACATTTTGGTATGCAGCCCAACTCTATTGTACGGTCAAGGGTACAAACCAGGTACAGTCCCGGTTAGCGGGGCATCACTTTCTGGTAATCCGATGGTAACAGTCCCCGGTATTGTCCCTGCCATGCCCGGGTCCCCGGTAGCCGAGCTTGCAATTGACAGATGCAATAAGTTTTTAAAAAAATCAAAACTCACGTGCGACAGGGAGCTCTTCATCTTATAGTATTGCTTTAAGGAGCTCAAAATGGCAATTTTCACTTATTTTTAATTGGGAGCACAAATCTCAAACAAAAAACAATCCTAGGGCCAAGAAATAAACGCCTATCTATAATTAAGGAACACTAAACAGTGCATTTTCGACATAATACTAATGGCCAGCGCTTTGTAGCCTCTAGAAATGCCATTATTATTAGGCCTATTGTTTGAAAATAATTTCAAAGTCAATGACTGGTGATACCGATATCAACACAGTTATTCTACAATAGGGCTCTACAGGTTAAATTCAAGTGAATAATACAAATTGCTGTAATATTACCAAACAAATTGAATAAGAAAATAAATAATTTCATCATCAATTCACTATTACTTTTACTGAATATTTTCAATGAAATGATGAACTTAATGTGAACTCTCTATGAATGCGAAAGATATGATTAAGAATAGACTTGAATTGCGGTCCAGAATTGAATTTTATAATGATTTTTTTTTCAAAAAGATTTGTTTTTGTTATCAAGGTTTTTGTCACTGGATTCATCTTCTGAATCAAATCAACAAACAACAAAATATTTCCATTCTACAATGTCCCGCCAACCTTTGTATGTTTTAACAATTTTTAAACCAAACCAGGTTTTCATCATTGCCAAGTTTGTCACCACATCCTACAGTTGACTCGGCAATAAAAACAAAAATTAAGCTTACATTCTGGTTCTTCTTTTAATTAGACCAATAAGGCCATTTGCATTTATTTGTTTGTCTCAAAGCTCCCGCATGTGTTAGTTTTATTGTGGGCATTAGTTTTTCAAAAAGTCAAAAAAAAAATCCCTTTATTCCTTTATAAAATATTAAAATTCCAACTCTGGATTTGTGTTTGCGATGTTCGATGCAATGATGTACCAATGATGTATTGTTGTTGGATTTAATTCGTGAACGCGTGTTTGTAGCAAGTACGCAGTGATCCCTGACGCGAGCGTATATTTTCAAGGTTGTTTAGTTCGCGTGTACGCACAAGGCTCTGAGTACGCGTTCACGAATTAAATCCAACAACTATAGTGTAATTACCGTAATATTCAACAAGCTCAAATCCAAATGCATGTAATTCATTCACTTCCATATTTCAAGATGGACGAATCCACCATAAATGAAGATGTAAATATATCGTGTATCAAACAATAAAAGCGGATTGTTCTTACACCAAACCAACTTTTAACCAAGTCAAGTTATTCTTTGTGGGATATATTATTTGAGATATTCTTGGGGGAAAATCTGTATATCCCTGTAGCCAAGATCGTGGAATTGGCAGGAAATGTAGTATCGCCGGTTCTGTCGCACACAAAACAAAATCTTAAAATAAAAAAAATTTGCATTAGTTTGTCAAGAGTAGCAAAGCTTTGAGACACACAATTAAATATAAATGGCCTAATCAATGTCACCTCCATGATGAGTCATGTTTCTGGTTATCAATTCTTCTTAGGATTCCATGGTAATATAAACAAATAAACAACATGTCTAGCATGAATATTTGCCTGAGCAGGTGATAAATGTGCAATAATTGAAATGACTTTGACCGGCAATATTTGCCCTAACCGCACTATAACATAAACAAATTTTACAAAACTAAGGGGTCGTTTCAAATTCAAAACTTGACCAGCAGTTGCTTTTCGGTTCTGAGCAGTTCTACTGGGTCAAAATTAAAGTAAGTGCCAATTCCCAGAGCCGGTTACCGTAAGTCCTAACTAACCTAGGTATAACTAAACAAATATCTCGACAGGAAATTTAAGTTCCTTCGATTGACAATGTCTCGAAATTGACCTGAACAACATTGGGAAGCTGTTTTAGGCAACAGTATACCTCAGGTTGCAATAGGATGTGTGCCAAATGTGCGTGCGAGTTTTAAAAATTACTACTGACAGTATAGGTCCTAGGCATCGTTACTCTGCAAACTTGGGTCCAATGACCTCCAAAGTCTTCAGAACCAAAGCCATTCCCCACTAGGAGGCTGGAGGAGTGTTTAAATCTATACACAGACAAATCTACTGATTGTGTTTACATGGGTAGTCTTGCTAAACCGACTTATGGGTTTATGTCAATGTTACTACGGTATTAACAGATCTGGGTATTAACGCCATGCATGGAGTCCCCTGCCAATCAAGTAATTCAGGAAATCCTAGGAATATTAAATGTTTAATTAATTATCTTTAAAACAGCACCATTAAGCTACATAGACAACTGATCATGTTTTGTTTACATGTGATTTGAAACTGAAGCACTTTCATTTGGTGATATGAACCTAGACAGGGTTTTAATGCTGATACGTTTTGTGCAAATAACACTTATAATGTTTTAGCAGATTATATGTCTATGCTTAACAAATTAAGTATCTTGTGTTGGTAATTAATCAGAAAATCACAATTTTACATTTTTTTACCAACAATTGTTAAATTACGGGTCTATCATCAGTCCAAACGTGGGGTGATTAGTGCTTTTAGTTTTGAAGTATCCTTCAGAAAGACAAGTAATTTTCATTCACTCATCTATACCAATATGTTAAATTTTAGAATGCTGGTAAGGTAACAGACTCACAGTGGAGTTGTTATGTGGTGATCTTCTCAGAGCAAATAAGCTCAAATACTACAATGGTTGAATCTGCCCAAATCCCTTCTAAACAGACTCAAATGGGCACTCAAACTTGTACAAATAAAGGTTGCCCCTTTCCATCTTTGTTTTACTACACAAGGTCCAGGGCAGAGTGGTTCTCACTGACAAATGGTATACAGGGATATTCAAAGGTTTCTGGGAGCATTTTCATAAAGTTTTTGTATATCAATGAATGGTTATCGTTACATACCCAATATGCCCATTTACAAAATTGGACGATTTAGGATATTGGATAAATTTTGCTAAGAAGCACCAAATTTGCCCAAATGGGTGGTTTTGCAGAAATATACAGTGTGTCCCAGAATGAAGTTATCAAGATTTCAACGCTACATAATTCAAAAACCAAATTATTCCAGACAATGAAACTTGGTGACAATCATGCCTGATGTCTCCACTTGCTTTGGTGCAAAGGTAAAAAAAATCCATGCACTAAGTTTTTAGAAATGAGCGTTTGAAGCTCCAGAGGAGTTTGGACACTTTTCCCAGTTTAGAGAGGTCGTAAAAATCCAGTGCTAATTTTCAGCGAAAGTATGCGAGCAAGGATGTCATCTTTTACCAACATTTCTGTTTTGTATCACATGTTGCTTCTCCTTGATGATGCCTTGGAGTCTTTTAAAGGTTCAGCTGAATGTTAATTCGGCCTCTACCTTGGCGTTCACTTGCTTCTTTTTTTTGCAGTTCCTTCTGCCATCTGATATCATAAGCTTTATATTTTCTGACATTTTTAAGATGAGCTACTCTTACGATGAGGAAATCTGGCTCCCGGAAATGTTTAATGAATCTTTCCATTGTTTCAATGATACCTGGACTTTGCAGATATTGGTCAATCATGATACTCTTTTCTCCATTGACAAATGAGGTGTTATGTTTGCTTTGAATTACCATATTCCTACAACCACTGCTACCAGGGTACTAGCCCTTTAGCGTGCTTTCAAAGGGCCCGCTAAATTATTTTCCTAAACGATTGCTTAATAAAATTGATTAAATGATTTTTACATATGAAAAGGAAACATATTTAGGTTATAATAATCTAGATAACAAAAACACTTAAAATTGAACAAATATTATCATGATTATGTCTGTAAATAGTGTGTTCTTCATTGCCGTTGATTTTTTACAACTTACCCAAACTGGGAAAAGTGTCCAAACTCCTATGGAGCTTCAAACGCTCACATCTAGTAAACAAATGCATAAATTATCTTTATTTTTGCACCATAGCAAGTGGAGACATCAGGCATGATTGTCACTAAGTTTCATTGTCTGGAATAATTTGGTTTTTGAATTATGTAGCGTTGAAATCTTGATAACTTCATTCTGGGACACACTGTAGTATAGAGAATGGTCACATTATCAAACTATTAGAGATTTAAAAATGGTTGAAATTTAAAGCTCTTTTTTGAGCATTCCCGTCCGTATAAACTTTTTTGAAGATCCCCCTCTTCCCCCTCGGAAATGAAGCAAAGTTCACCCACTTTGATTAGATCTGATGCTGTTGATTTTGACAGCTACTGCCTGATCTATACTTTACATTACATTGATTTCTGCAGCCACAAGGTGAAGGCCTCAGTCAAGGTGGCTAGAATATTTGAATAGGGGGACTGATATTGCTAGTTATAAATACACTGATTTCTGCAGCCACAAGGTGAAGGCCTCAGTCAAGGTGGCTAGAATATTTGACTAGGGGGATTGATATAATTTGCTAGTTATAAATACACCACTAGATACTCAATAACAAAAACAAACTTGTTTAGCCTTGCACTTCCACAAAACCAATTGTAAATAAACACATTCATTTCACTTTGATGAATTGAATTCAGTATTTACTTTCTTGTCTGATACCCAAGGAAAAGAGAAGATATCGTGTGTATCCCATCATGCATTGCTTCCTATGGGACATTTTGTACAGGAAGTCATGCGAGTAGTTAGTGGTGAAACATACCCAAAATGCATCATTACATCAATTAACTTTGATTTATGGATATTTCATCAATAACTACTCACATAATTTCCTATATAAACAATCCCATAGGAAGCAATGCATGATGGGTACACCATCTCTTCTCTTCCTTAAGGCTACAACAGAACCTAGAGCAGGCTTCCTCAAATAGTGGCACAAGTGCCAAAAGTGGCACTTTAGAGCTTCTCAAAAACAAAGAAAATAAAAGGAAATTTTGACACATTTGGCACTTTTTGGCACTTGGGCTAATTTAATTGAGGACCCATGACCTAGAGCATGATCTGTGTTTATTAAAATCTAAAGTTCAAGGAAATCAATTTCAATATTGGACTCAAACTCCATTGTACTTTTTTCAATACTTGCTTAGAACAAGTCTACATGTCCCGATTATGTAGCAAAATCACATAGAAATTTTTCGTAACTTGCTAAACCTATTTTATTGATTCCAGTTGTCCAAGTTATCTATAACAAGAAATTTCATTTACTTCTATCATTTTGCAAAGAAAGATGATGAAAATCATGACAAAGAATAAATCAATATGCTTTTAAAATCACTCTTGAAATAATAAAATAATTTTGAAAAGAGAAGAATATTTAGGCTACATTCAAAAATGACAGTAGTTTGATAAACAAATAATTAATAACATTAAAATGTCACAAGCAAATACTAGAGGAAAAATGTGCAAAGATATGAGTTGAAATTATATCAAGCAAATAAGTGTTCTGTTCAACATGCACAAATGATCTTGAAATAAGAAAACCATGTCATAAGTAAATATAATCGTTGTATTTCTTCCACTGTGACATCTTTGTGGGCAAGGTGCTGAAGAAAAATGCCACTTTATAAAAAAAAAAAAAAACCTGACCCAACTAGATGTAAGGATGGGAAACTAAGCAGAGAATGCAAGGATTTCTCTTTCTTTCCCAACATTGGGGCACGGCTCAAGAAAAAAAGGATGAGTTCACGTTGCGGGTGGTTATCTGTGATTTCGTCCTTTAAAATAAATTTTACAAATACAATTTCTAAAAGAGCTTTGAAAACTCTTGTGAAGATCTACAAGTCATGAAAGAATCTCTTCAAGGTCAATCTCGGATGAAACGTGATTTTGTTCCTGTTTGAAAAAAACCAGGTCATCTAGTACAATTAATACATATTGCCATTTAACATTAATACAGAGACTAAAATTTGACATTGGCATTGCATGATAAATTTACCAACACCATGGACGATGGGAAAAGAAAACATCAGGATCTTCCCATCAGGCCTTGCTTCCAATGAGATTTTTTGTACTGGTTGTAATGAGAGGGTTTAGGGATGAAACATATCTGAAATGGAAAATTGGGATGAGGTCTACTAATCATGTTATGTTTCATCCCTAATCCCTCTTACTTAAACCGTACAAAAAATCCTATTGGAAGCAAGGCATGATGGGAAGATCTTGCTATCTTCTTTTGAGGATGGACTAACAAGTGTAAAATCAAATTGGGAGACACGACACAGGATGGAGTGGATAAATTGGGTAGCAAGCACAACATATTTTTCCAACCTCAACTCCAACAAAATAAATAATCAAACTAATTACATTTATCAATATTTTTTACAACTTCCATCGATCAGTTTACAAGTTGTATAACAACTTCAAAATTATATTGCTAAAAACCACAGAATATTTGAAAAGCAGAACTTTGAAATAATGAAAACATACACATGCTGGAAAGCAAGCATAAATTGTCTCATTTTATAAACTAAAATCAGAATATTACATGCAAAAATGAATACCAACAAGTTTATCCTGTGTAACCAGACTTGATTGCATACCCTATCTTTACCTACTGAAATTGATTCAAAACGGGTAAAACTTCCAATAGGCAAGTCACATAATGGAACTTTCCTGGCTTTTGAAATTGCATTCCCAGAAACAGATAAGGAGAAAGACAAAAGATGAGGTACTCCCACAGACATTGATCATATTGGACGGATGTCCTACCACATTATCATATGACTCACCAGGTATACACCAGGTATACACTGTATGCAGCGCCCCATGAAGGAGCATTCGCACAGGGGACCCACGGCTTTACGTGACTGTCCGACCACGGAGCAAGTAGAG
>JXSR01S050946.1:104282-115800 GCA_000969725.1 Ophiothrix spiculata
TAAATTATTTAAGGTCATGAAGTCTTAATCACAAGATCAAAAAAGTCATGCAATTGTTATATTTCAAAATAAATTTTGCAAAAACATAATGCCAACTTTGAGGAGCAAAAGTTGACTTTATTTGAAATCCTAGTAATGACACGTTGATCGTAAAAATTGTCTTTCAAACTTGTCTTTCAAACCTGTAAATAGTTGTTCATAGCATTTTTCAAAATGTTAATTTTAATAGTTTTTTTCAAAAGGAAAAAAAACACAGCTTTCCTCAGAAGGGTAATAGGGCATTTTCACGGTAACGGAAGGACAATCACAGAATGTTTCTCTATTTCAAACACATACATTGCCAAAATTGAATTGAATAAAATAAAACTTATTCCATATTTAGCTGAGTATACCTGAAAGCATTCATATTCAACAGGAATTTTTTCATAAAAATTCCTCTGTCGCAAAATATGCATATTAATGAGGTCGGTCACAGAAGGACAGCAAAACGGACATGGTTTTTCACCTTGAGTACATTTTTGAAAAATTTTATTAAATTTATGAAGAAATATTATTTCAAAGTTACTGAATGCATTGCTTGGTGTTTCTGCAATAGTTTGCCACATTCCACATCAAAATATTCCCTACGGTTATGTTTTAACAATGTGAAATGCAAAGCGATCATGGTCACGGAAGGACGGTAACGGAAGGACAATTTGTCCGCTGATTTTTGGGTGCACTGAACCGTAAAGCTTGGTCATGATTAACAAAAAATACAACCTCATGTGTAAATTTGATCCTTATTTAAGCCATTTAGAACTATAACACCCAAGTAAACAACCAAGAATGGGTTGAAAAAAATAAATACAAATTACTACTTTTCATTATGAAAATCAAGAAATTTGACCAAAAATTAGGTTTTTTAAAGAAATTTCATTGACATCTTTGTTCAGTCTTTTCAAAATTAGGTTTATTTTAAAGAGCTTCAAAATAGCTTTCTGTTGATACCAAATATATGGTGGTAGCATTTTTCATTGAATAGTTACATCCTTTTTTCAATATTTTTCTCATGTCCACTTTTTCGTGAAAATGCCCAATATTAAATGTAAAGATTATGTATTCAACCAATCTACACTCTTAAACCTATTTCTGAAGTACATCATACAAAATATTTTAACCCTTTAAACCCTGAAACATTAATGTTTAGCCTAACCCAATTTCAACAATTTTCCAGCTTTTAATAAATTTGATTTTATCATTGTTACTCCTCATTTGTTCCCCTAGCCAGAAGCCATCACAGGATCATCTCGTATGAAGGGAGGCAGCGCCACCAAGATGTTATTAGAACTCATCTTGTGGAGTGGAATGCAGCTAGCCTATAAACAAGTAGTACCAACAGAGGGGGTAGTTGCAGTATTGAATTTATACCAGAGGGCTTTGGACACAGTTAGACAACATAGTAATATAAGTGCTAAGTGTATTGAATTGGCAGGAAATAGGTAAGTGTTTCACTATATTCAGACACAGTTGCCAGTTCGTGACGGAAGCTTTCACAACATTAGAAAGGGTTTGATGAAATCATCTTGAGCCATGATCCAAAGGTTTACGTAGTATAATATAAAGAATACACAAGAATACTGTGCCATAGCCCTGATAATGAATGCGAAAACTACTTATATTGATCATCAATATATATTCAATAATCATTTCTAGAGCAATTTTGGCATCAAGACTGAATTTATTTTTCGTCATCGTCCTTGCATCAAAGCCTTCCGAATGTCGCAAAAGCTTGCATCATGAATTAGGAATTTTGTCTTACAGATCTTTCTGTGTTGCAGTGGCGTAGCCAGATTTTTTGGTTGGGGGCAAAGACATTTCGTCCTGATTTTTTCCCGATTTTCTCCCGGAATGTGCCCGTTTTTTCCCGGCAAAAAAATCAATTTTCGTACACCAAAAATAAATTCAAGTCGATTTTAAAAACTGGTAAGCAAAAAAAAATGGTTTTAAATGATTTTGGCACATCTTTTGACACAATTTTCTGCTTTTTCCATGTTTCCTGTCTAGCAGTTTTGCAGGTGCTCTCTCATTTTTCTTGTCCTTCCCAATTTTTCCGGCTTGCTGTCCCGATTTCCCGCTCGATTTTTTTGTTAGGGGAGAGGCAGTCTGCCCCCCTTGCCCCATGCTGGCTACGCCACTGCCGTGTTGTGCGATTACTCAAAGATTGAGCCATGCCCAACTTTCATAGAAATTATGTTTATTTATTATATAGTGCTCTTTGATGAGTTGTCACAAATTTACACTGTGGCATTTACTTCTACTTGAAGAAAGAGAAAAATACAGGATCAGAAATTAATTTGTAATAGTTTGTGTGAATATAAAACTTTACAGGAAAGACAGGTAAAAAGAGCTTCTCAAATGTTTCAGCTGATGATGTTTTAAATGGGCATTTGACAAAATTTTCGAAATTTTATTAATGGATGATTTACACTTCATATGTTACAAAATAACAGTCAATTACCAGATATCCAGAAATTTTTTATTTTGTTTGTTGATCATGGGTATGAGGCTATTCTCTAAGCATATTTATTGATGCTTTATATCAAGAAAGAGTCAAAATTTTGTTTGTAAAACATTCCTTTCACATCATAGATTCCAGATAAATCAAAAGAAATTTAAAATTTGCATTAGATCTCCTGAAAAAGCAAATTTTAAAAATCAACTATAGCGGGCAGTATTTATCGTTGTCGACAATGATAATTAACAATAAAAGAATATCTAAATATTTTTATATATAGGGTTTGAATTTGACAGCAAAACTTTGCATGCTGTCATTATTACTGCTAATGCTTCAAATGATACATAAAGCTCGAAATGCTTGGGGAAAAATTTGGGGATGATGCTGAACTTGTCCAATGCCCTTTAAAGTTTATCAACCCTGCAGACTGGGGAAAATAGATGCTGCATTGATATCTTAGGCTGTGTTCACACATATTAGTCACGACTGGTCGTGAGTAGTAGCTGTAGAGCGAGTCAACTTAGCAGTTGTGTGTTGAACATAGTGGCGCGTTATTTTTAGTCACGAGCAAGACACTTTCTGTAACTGCATACACACTTCTACGCTGGCACCCTCGATATCGATGCTTCACTATATGGCTCAGACTGCCTACTATCGCAGGTAAACGCTTATCATAATTAGTCAAAATTTTGACCAGTAGAATTACACAACTTGCCAGCTCACTTGACCTATCTAACTACAGCGCAATCGTTTGTGAGTGAAAGGCTTTGGTGAAGAGGTTGACAAAATGGCGATGTTTATATGCGCGACCTCTACATGACGCACCGCGTTTAACTACACGTTACAAGAAATTCACACAATCACCAATGCGTCACGCGTGTATGTGTTTGACGCTGAAAACAAATGCCTTCTGGATACGGGCCAATCAACTGAACTGCTTAGATTAATTAGCGGTTACCGGCATCTTATTTTGGATAAGACGTCGGAGCCCAACGTACGTGCACACTTGTTATTTGATCGTGAGTGAGAATATAGTCATGACCAAATTCTCATGTGTGAACACGCCCTAACTGTACTTGTCTTTGCTGTTTCTTTGCAGTCTCAATTCTGGTGGTCATGTATACTACATTGGAGCAGATAGTTTAGGTATCTTGGGAATCATTGATGCTTCAGAATGTCCACCAACCTATGGAGCCAGTAAGTACCTTGTTGTTGTTTGTAGTCTCAATTCTGGTGGTCATGTGTACTACATTGGAGCAGATAGTTTAGGTATCTTAGGAATCATTGATGCTTCAGAATGTCCACCAACGTATGGGGCCAGTAAGTAAAAAAACCACTAATTACAAGTTCAAATTTTTACGCAACCAGTTAACGAGAATGCGAATTTTACATTCTGGTTATTGTGTTAGAGAGTCACTTAGAGTCACTTTTTCTGTTGGCAATTGCCGGAAAATGTAAAATCAGCTTCGGAAATTCTCGGAAAGTTGTGTTTTGAAAGGGTCTGTAGACTCAGCTGGAATCATGCATGGATTCACGATTTAACTCGTTTCTGAGCTTGTTTAGGAAAAGGTGTATAGGTGCAATATCGCCGCTCCATTTGTAACAACAAGATGGAAATGAGTACCTCTTCTTTCTCTTAAGGGGCCTGTTAAGGCTTATATTTTGACTTTCTTTTTTGGCTTATAAGTCTAAAAATATTAAGTTACAGTAAAGAAAAGTATACATTTCTAGAAAGGAAATTTGACGAGGAATCTGCTTATGCTATTGGTTTGGTTCAAATATGACCATATTTGGAAAAAAAAAGCAAAAACCAGTGATTTTGCTTAAACATTGTTCGGGAAACGTAACTTAAAAAATTGTTACTGCCATTTTATCATATATCATTTTATAGAATCTGCACAAAATTATCGAGGATCGCATTTTTATTTTTTCAAATAAAGCAAAATTTTTCGAAATATAATGAAAACCATGTTAAATGTGCCGTTTCCGACATATATCTGCATCAATTTTGATAGAAACTAATGAATATCTTTGATTTTAGGACCTTAAATCAAAAAATGAGAAACACAATTCCAGATTTTGTTGATATACTGTACATAATGGTTGTAAAGGATTTCCTTGTACTTTTTTTGTTTTTTTAGTTACGTTTCCCGAAAAAATTATGTTTTTTCATTTAAACTGACAAGGAGAAATCCCATGTTTAATGGAGAAATCGCACATTTTGACCTAAAACCCATGAATTTTGAGGTCTAAACCTCGGGTATCGGACATGAAAACTTATTGTGGAGCTCGTGTGGAATAGAGCAGGACTCCGAATCAGTAGGTCCTGAGTTCGAGCCCCGCTACGGCCAACGGGTTATGTCCTTGGGCAAGGCATTTAATCCTCATTGCTTCGTCTACCCGAGCGTTATTGGGAAGCTGTTATGGGAAACATTACAATCTAAGTGCAGATAGGGTGCGCGAACTGCGCGCTTGGCCAGCGACTCCTAGGTGAATGCAAAATTATTTGTGACGGTTTCCTGACGGCAGCGTAATAATAGGCATCAGCGCTTTGAAACAGTAGTATAAGGCGCTCTATAAATGGTGTGTATTATTATTATTATTGTGTAATTGATGTTATTGGTAAGTATTGTGCTCAACTTTCAGATCCAATTTTAAGCTCCTTATTTTGCAATTATTGAAAGAAATCTGAAATACCAATGTTCAATTATTTTGTCTTTGTTCACATCATTGACAAGTTTATTGCGGGATTTTAACAAATGTGCTCATGCAAGAACATAACGCAACGCGTTCACCCGCGCACGCAGTACTTGATGCCGCGCAAACAGGTACGCACATCAAAACACGCAACCTAGACGCAAAATATAGGACGCGTATTTTCCCGCCAACATCCACGTGGGTTTTTTAAACTGTAAAATGTCAAAATAATCTTTTAATTTTACCTATAAATAAGTTTTGTTTTGTAGTATTTTATTGTCTGTAATAATTGGTAACATGCTGAAGTATCAGAAAATGTAGAAAAACTGAATTCTGCTCTAAACGACTGGGATTAACAGGCCCCTTAAATGATGAAGTTATCCCCAAAAATCATTAAAAAAAGACACCATGCAGAATTTCCAATCAGCAGTGCATATGCTGAAATAATATTGTAGCTTTGGAAATACTTTGGGCCAAAATACTTTATTGCCCTGGATATCTATATATGTACAGTGTTTTCATTTATCAAGTTTCCCTGCTTACTGCATCGTTTGACTCGAGCGTAACATGCACGATCGTCGGCGCTTCACAAGCACTGGAATTAGACCAGTCACATGCTATTAATATGTGCGACTTTCACACAAACCACCGTAGCAACAAGTGTCTTTCTCCAAAAACCTCGCGAACGGAAAAACTTAATTATTAAAAATGTGTATTTTTCTTGTACAGCTCTTGATGATATCAAGGGTTTTCTTTATGGAGGCTTCCAAGAATATGGCAACAGTCAGGGCGATATTTCATCTCAGGTACCGTATAAAAATTTATTGGACAATTTAAACAAAAATCCATGACAGGGCTTGCATTCACTAACAATGGGCCCTGCACTCTGGATTTTTGTTTACACTGTCCAATAAATTATTGTTTGTCCTCTATGAGTAGAAATTTTTGTGAGGTTAATATTTTAGCGAATCAATCCTCAAATGCGAAAAATAAAACTTGTGAAATATAATTTCATTTACCTAACATTCAATTCAAGTTTTTGCCAAAATGTTAACCATTAAAGATGAAAGAAATGGTCTTGACTCGACTTACCATTTACTTTTGAAATCAACTTTCCATACTTTAAGATGTTCTGGTAATCAGAGATGGATGCTGTTTATGAAGATTTTTGATAAACTTACTCAATGATATTGTGAAACTCTTTTTGGATAAGCGCGAAAGTAAAACCTTGCAAAATGTCTGTTGGGGCCAAAATCATAAAAAATGTCTGAAAATATAGACTTTTACAGTAGGCCTTGAACTCATTTTGTTGTATACATACTTCAAAGACCATAAATTCCAATTAGCAAATGTCAACATGTAGCGGATCATGCGCATGTGTGACGGTAGATCCGTATAATGTGCCCAACCTTAACCCACGGACCTTGTGTAATTCTTACACGATTTTGTCTCGTGCTCATTATAAATAAACCTACAATGACAGATCTAAAATGACAATAAAATATAATCTTTATACAAATAATGAATGTTTATGAGTGCAATGGTAAAAATATTTCATGAGGTGAAAGAGCAAATGCTTCATTCAAACGAGGCAAAGTCGAGTTGAATTGGGCATTTGTTACATTGACACAAATAAGAAACATTCACTATTTGTTTTATATGACAGCTAAATAAATCTTTGTAAATGAAACAAACCGAGACAACATCTATGGTACTGTACATACCGGCTTTAATGCAACGACACGTCTTATGCTGCGCCCACTGACTGTACAAGGTATTTAATTTAAAATTACGCCCACAACTGATGTTGCGTCTAACCGTGCAATGTATAAAATTTTTACATGGCACTATTGCACAGTTGGTGATGTTTACTATCAAATGGACCAATTGCATGTGACCCAAGATACGCTAATCAAGTGACACAGATTTATTTAGCTGTTATATAAATTTCCTTCACAACTGTGCTTGTTTTGTTAGGGAGATGCTTTCCAAATTGGTACAGAACACTTTGTACGTACTATCATACCACAATTGACTTCCAGCGATACTGTGATCTTCCTGCTTTCCCAATCAAGTATGTCAAATATATTAAAATCTTTCATTTATACTCGCATTAAAGCTGATAGTCATTGCGCATTTTCATCAGGGCATCGTAAACCAATCATTTTCATTTTGAAAAACTTGTTTTGGTAAATTTTGAATCTTTTTTGACTTTTTTGACTGTTGTCTTGGTTGGTTTTTCTCAAATTTTTAAGGTTTTTAAATAATAGCAAAAGTTGGTTGAAGAGTGTGATTTTAAAATTAAAATTGTAATTTGTAAGCTGTTGAGCATCGTTCAATATTTCAGCAATTGTTGTAGTGCTAATAGATGGTAAAAATAAATGAAGATTCTGTGTTTTGTAATAAAAAGGGAGGGGGCGTGGGACAGGAGTGGGTAGGGGAGAAAATTAGAAAACTCAGGGGACGGGAGGTTGAGGATTCAAATCCACATTATTTGACTTTCAATTTGTTGTTTTATTTTTTGCCAATTCATAAAAATATCATGGATAATAAAGTTACAAAATAATAGCAATATTTATGTTAGGGAGCAATTTGAGTGTGCAAGAAAGTCTTGTCTGCAATAGGTGTACCGCACTTAACACCTAGTTACAAGAATGCCGAAAATCAGTCAAATTTTCTCTTCCATGTTAGTGGCTCTTCAGGTGCCGGTAGACTGGAAATTCTATGTGTGCAAAGCAAATTTATGAAAAATGGCAGCTATTGCAGATACGACTTTCTTGCACTCACATAAAGATTTGTAGCTTGGAATGAATAAACAGGGCCATCCACCATTTCTCTTTTTTTTTTCCATTATTGATTCCTGTTTCAGATGATGAATTGATGAGAGTGGCACATGATGTGAAGCAGCAGTCTCAAGATGTCAGACTGGTGGGTCTACACTTCACACAACCAGATTACGTACGGTGCACAGTAAGTGTCATGAAATGGATAATGTACATGAGGGCAGTAGTATACAAATATATTAACTGACTGAGTGTGATGGTGGAAAAATCATCACAAAGTGAAGATGTATTGTTCCAATTTCACAAGCCGGTACAGTGAGTGAACATCTTTCACTGAGTGATGATATTTCTACCAACACGCGAATTTAAGGCAGATAATATTTGTTTTACATCACTCATTTTATAAATTCTCTAACCTCAAAATATTGATAACTCCAATATCATTCTGAAAAAACAATGGTGAGTCCGTGACTTGGTGCATGTTTATTTCAGTGCAGCACGGTGATAGTAGACAAATGCAACATGGTTTGAAAAGAAGTATCGCAAAATACTGTCCCGAGGTGTTGGATGATCAAGATTTCAAGTCTCCATCATCCAACGCCGAGGGACAGTATTTTGCAATGCTTCTCTGAAATAAACCATGTTGTATTTGTTTTACTACACCTCAAAAAAGTCAAAATATAACTTGAAAATAAATCTAAATGTCAAAAAATTCAGTACTTTGCAGTGAGCCATACGGTAGTACCATGCGAAAGTTTTTACTACTTTCCTCCCGTGTGTGTAAAACAAACAGACGCAACGCGGAAACAAACGCATACCCGTGCCGTGCGGCTGTACTTGAGTTATTAACGCACATGCGGAAAAGTAGTCAAAAATACCTTTTGCACGTCTCCCCTATTCAACCAATAAAAATACTGTATTAAACTTATAAATATTCAAGAGGTAGTAATTTCTACTATCACACAAAAGGGTTGATGGTAAAAACTATCAAACGGCAATAAACCAATGAAATGGCCTGAATTTATAAATGAGTGATATAATAAAAACTATCGCCCTAGAGCGTTTGAGACTATATACAATAATTCCCGAGACTGATTGTTGAGAGAAATAGTAGGATAGTCTCAAGATCACCGAGGGGAAATATTTAAAAATTATGTACCGATTAGCTTGATTTGAGGCAATTGGTATATAAAACAAATATTGACTGCTCTTTCATTCTAGTAAATACTATTCCCCCTCAGTTCGGTCTCGGGAAATAGTATATAGTCTCATGATTACTTCGGGGCAATTCATGATCAGTCAATATTTCTAAACTATTTCCCTCATGAGCTTTTAATATTTGTATACTATTGCCAGATTGCCAGAATGATAAAGAAGTCAATATTTGTTTATATACCAATATTGATATGAGCAGGCAAAAAAGATACCTAGCTCAATTTTGACTGGCTCAAATCATGCCAATTTGATATGATATATAAATATTGACCGGCTCAAATCACATCAATTGATGCATAATGATAGTTATTGTTATATTTGTTGCACTTTTCCTGGGGGATATACAGCTTTGTCCATAGGTAAATCCAGTTAAATCCACACTTATCCATGAAAGGTTTTGGAACACTTTAGAGCATGAATTTCAAGTAAACCTTCTGTGGAAGGATTCATGTAAATTTTGCCTAGAGGAAGTGTAGATTTGTAACAATCTGCAAAGACCTATAAATTTCAGATGGATTAAACCATTAGTAAAGAAACAAAACAGCCATTAGTGGTCCAGGAAAAGAATGCTCCCCCTTCCCTGCATTTTCTTAGAAATCACAAAAATATTGTCATTGTTTTGAATACAATTTTAGTCATTAAGCCTTTTTTTATTAAAAGCCTCACTAACCCCTCCCCCTCATGAAAAGATCATAACATGCCATTAATTCTTGTATCTATATCAGCCAACCAGGTACAGGTATTGTCCCAATTCAACCATTTTTGACAAAGTTAAGGGTTGCTGGCACCACAATCACTGACCCAGGCTGAAAATTGGCTAACTAAGTTCGAAATTGGCAAAATTTTCCGAACACTTGCACCAGTTGTGTGTCATACAGTCTTAGTGGGAACACGTCTTGACCAATCGCTAAATGTATATACAAGGATCTCTGTGTGATGTTATGCTATTGGTTTTACAAAATTACCAATGGTTTGCACCTTTAAAGTAAAGAGATCTCATATTTCAAAAGTTGAATTATATTAAGCTCCAAAGTTTTCTGCGATATGGAAAAACATAAAAAAACGATGGAAATGAAGAAGAAACAGAAATTCACGAAAAACACAAATTGTACATGAAAATGAAATTTAAATGGGGTTTTTTGACTATTAAACAACACAAACCAATACCAAACAACAATAAACATACCATCATACATTTGAAATTTTAACTGAAATTCATGTGACAATGAAAATAATGCTTAAGAATTCCCATTACAGTTGCTAGTTTGCACGACCAACGCTACTTGAACAGCCGATTGACATGAAAATGCACATGATTTGTTTTATCACTGAAAAAAACACGGAATTCAACTTTAAGAATGCAGAATATTTGCCAGCCTAACTAAACATACCTTGTAAATGTATTTTAGTCTGACTGTGTACATGAACTTTTTGAAAAGTTCAAATTCAAAGTTCAAAGTCAGTGTTAGCATTGTTCATACTTGATTATTAGATTTGATAATTCAAATTATCTCACATAAATATTTCCCACACACAAAATGTTCTTTTTCCGAAGAGGGCTGCAATTTGGTGTCCATGAGACAGTTATGTCTGACAAACTTTCGGGCTCTTGATTATAAATACTGATGACTTTATTTTAAGGAATTGGATGTTTCTATAAGACTATGAGTCCTATTAGTCTTTTCAAACACAAAACAAGAACTATTTTTGTGTCTTCACAACAATCACAACCAATTGAAGTATTTGGTGTCACGCCACAACAAAGAGTTACATCTGACAGACATTGCATGAATTGAGTTAGTAAATGCAAAAGAAGTCTCTCTTAAAAACACAAACCCTCCTCTTCGAGTTCACACCAAACTGACTTGGTTACAGACAATTCAGAATTTTTCAAAACCATATCCTTCATATTAAATTGTCAGACATAACCTGGACACCAAATTTGTTTGTGTCCAAGTTATGTCTGACTTGATATTCCCATATAAAGACTCTAACATCATATTGAAATAAGTAGGCAGGCTCTGAAGTAAAATATCATGATAGACAATTCCATTTAGCATTTTTATGAAAGTCCAGCAGCTCGATCAAGAAACCAATCATGAAGTAATTCATTATACAGAAGCAATGCTTGCTGGACATAACCCGGTCACCAAAAAGAATAATTATTCAGAAAATGATAAAATGACATTTGTATTGGCTTTAAATGGTTACAAATATTGACCAAGGGTTAGAAAAGAAGACTGTCTGTAAAAAATATAAAAATACTGACTACTAGCTGTAAAATGAGACTTTATATAAAATGTCACCATAACATTTGGTGTCCATGTTA
>JXSR01S050951.1:0-11053 GCA_000969725.1 Ophiothrix spiculata
ACTTGAAGAATTTAAATAATGCAGGAGCTTATAAATATGTATATTTAGGAACAAACAATCAGTTGCCGCCATTTTATCAGGTGTCGTACGTAATCTTAGCCGATGTTATTTTTGAAACAGGATATGAAGTCAAAATTGTTTTTTCTACCGTTGATGTTATTTTATCATGCAGTGCAAAAAGTCATCTGAAATGGCTGCCATAAGTTACATTTATGTAACACCTTATTCTTCGAATATGAAATATCCTCTAAAGTTCCCTCCCATAATATTGACATTGTGAGGAGCAAGAAAGTTGTATCTGCAATAGCTGCTGTTTGTTATTAACTTGGATTGCACACTGCATAATCACCGGTCATCGGTCAGTGTCAGGTGACACTCACCTGAAGAACCAATTCAAGAGTCACCGATATATAGCAGGAAAATTTTGATGGATTTTTCAAATTTTTGCGATAAGGCGTAAAATACATATAACTTTAATATAAGACAGCTATTGCAGATATGATTTTCTTGCATTCACATGACGACATAACAGTGGCTCTTGACATACCTCTTCAGGATTTATTCTCACCTGAAGAACCATTTCATGAGCCATTGACCCTAGGCTGTATATTATACCATGGAAATAGTAGATATGATACTATTTCCATGATTATACACACTGCAATCCAACTTTGTGAAAAATGGCAGCTATTGCAGACAGGACTTTATGAAAAATGGCAGCTCACATGATGAATGAACTCAGAGAATGCCAGTGATGATGTTAAACTGTGAATTTTCTTTGTTGTGCAAAAGATAAATCAAAGGTTTTGAAAAGTGTTCATAGGATTTACATTTTGAAGGATATGATACAAACTAGTTTTCTACCATGAAAAACAAAAAAAACATGTTTGCTGCACATTAAAATTTTGAAAAACAGTTTCTGGGTATGTTTTGACATTAGAAAGTTATGAAGGCATTGAACGGTGACAATTTCAATCAAAGGACAATTGAGGTGATATTTGTAAAAATTTGGACCTTGTCCAAGTTCTGCTTACATATTCTTGAAATACATCAGGAGAATTTGACCTTGTCTGAATTCTGCTGATGTAATTCAAAATTTATTTTGTTCTCATTAGCTAACATTAAATCACATTCTTTATTCATTCTGTAAGGTTAATGTTTTTGGAGGTAGTATTTTTTTTTCTTCAAATTTTGATATTTTCCATTTGAATGAGCACTTGAGTACTTATAGCACTGCAGAGTTCCTGAAAATGTTATCAAAATAAGGAAATCTTGACAATACTTCCGTGTTTGACTTAAAATCAGAAAATGTCAAATCTATTATTTTTTATATGAAAATATGTTATTGGTCAATTTTGAAAATATTTTTGTGATTTCAGGGTTCCTTTTGAAAACTGATAATTATATAACATTGAACAGAACCTGTTTTCACTTCAGGAAATCACACAGGTCTAACTATGTCATTGGCACGCAGGGACAAAATCGGACGTGACTAGCTATGGGTGTTAATGGTTTTGGAAACAGTTTGAATATCTGTTGGATTAAAAGTCAATACTTACAGTGTGGACAAAGTACGTCTTGAAGTTCTTGGCCTCTACTCTCAGCGATGTTGACCTGCAAGAAGATGATACAAATCAATGGTTGTTTACTATGACAATTGATCAACAAAATTTGCTGAATTATTGTTGAAATTCAACCAAGGCAAAAAAGAATAAGACTTTGGGGTTTTGGGCCAAAGTGCTATGCATCTTTGTTGTTTGTTTTAGTCGAAAAGGCTATGCACTACACCAATTATTTTTTTGGGGTGCGTTTTTAGGTCACTATTTTTTCATCCGCATTGCGGTCAATTTTTTATCTTTCAATGTAAAAAAAAATGTGTGAAAAGCAAAAAATCTCTTGAAAACCTGAAAAAAGAAAGAAATGTGTTAAAATATGAATTTTTAAACTTATGCTTCAGGAACCTGAGAACATTTTTTTTCTAGGCCTAAAGTCAATAAATGTGTGTGTCTCAACTTCATATATATCTCCAAAACGGAACATAACTCAGCCATGAAATTTCACATGGGTTATGAGAAAAATATGGGTAATAATTTGGTACCAAAGACTCAAAAAGTTTGGACAAAGTTGGGGGTAATTAGACCATGCTCCTTTAAGGCAATCAACATTTGACATTTTATATATGTGTTATTTATTTTTTAAGGAATAAATGAAAGAATGTTGTAATCTTGACATTTCTTACCATGGAATTTCTCCTTTGAGGACCATATTCTCAGGGTCTACATAGTACAAATGAGGGCCTTCTGTTAATAGCAGCATTCTCCTCCTGGCAAACAAACCCTGTGGTGAAGAGAGAAGAAGAATATATTAATGTATGCACCTCATATGTCTGAAAAATACTCAAATAACCTACTCAAATCTCAGAATTTACCAAAATTGTTAAGAGTAAATGGAAGTGTATACCTCATATGACTAAAAATATTACACCAAGAAATATTTTGTTAATAAGAAGAATTGTTTTCTTGTATTTCTAAGCCCCATTTACCACTCTTAATGGCACATCTTTATAAAGCTTTACATTTTTAAATCGTAGGTCTTTCCTGAATATCCAATGACTTTTGTACAGTGGGTGCACACAACCCCATACATCCCTTTTTAATTAAGACCTTTCAAATTCCTTTTGGTAACTTCTGGATTGTATACCACAAGGCACTCTATTCAATCAATCACATGTAAACTCCTTACAATATGTAATTTTGTTGACAAAATTTTCCATATTTTCAATTGAAATAAAAGGGGCAAATATTTTTCCACATGGCAAACACTTATGGCTGAGCATCAGAGACTCACTGACAGAAAAACAAAGAGGTTACAATGTACAACAACAGTGGCCTGTATTGTTTTTGATATCCAAAAAAAAAGGACTTGTTCTTTACACTTATGAGTATGATTTGTGCATTAATAGGCTGCTTGGTTGATAGAGAATAGTATACAAATACAACATACAGAGGGAAGTAGTGAAAATTACTGATCCCGAGGTGTTGGATGTGTACGTGTGTCTACTTCCCGACGCGAAGACCAGGGAAGTAGTCACATCCATCCAACACAGAGGTCTCAGGAATTTTCAATATCTCTCAAAATAAAACTATGTTGTATTTGTTTTACTATACCTCATAAATATTTCACTGAATGTGGTGTTAACACACCAACAAAATCACCAAAAATATTGATTCTTCTTGGTCGCTGTTATGAATCTCTAAATAAGTGATATGACTACGGGGGTGCGATTGTTTTTCAACTTTTTCCTAGCGTGGGTGTTACGCGCACTTGGGAGAAGTAGGCGAAATACTGTCCTGCGCAACAGGCTTAACTCATTTCTTGGTTTCCTTATAAACATTTAAGAGGTATAGTAAATATGATTATTATCTGTGTCCTTACCCTCCTCTTGTCCACCAGTCCCATTTTGAGTATGAGATTCCCTTCCACAAATGGATGCCATTTGCATTCTCGCCTCTGTTTCTCTATCCTTTCCCTCCTCTCATCACTAGTCAGAGTTAGTACATATTTGGGTTGCGGCACCTGTCTTGAAGCACCTTGCACGATATCGCCGTCATCGTTGATCTCCCCGATATATTGACTCAGAGAGAGTGGGGTCAATGTCAGGTCAAAGTCATCAACCTATAGAATACAATGATTCATGTAAATCAGTTACTTCGTAACCATACATTTTACTACAAAGTTTGATGCACATGCCAATCTATTTGATGTGATTTGATATGTTTGACATCTCCCATGTCCATATAATAAACATAATAAAATATTTACTAAAAAATTAAAGACCTTACAAGCAATTAACCATCAACTTCAATAATTCTGCAACTGCAACTGCTGTCATGTGTTTTTGTGTAGCTTAATTTGCGTTTTTCAGGGGTAGACTTACAGGCCTTCTTGGCCTTCCAACTTACTCTTCCATAAACTATGTTTGTTTTTATGTTCTTTCATGTGTCTTGTATATATTTTATGGAAATAAAGATTGAATTGAATTGAAAAAAAATAATAACAGTTAGTTAACTTCACTTGTGTCATCTTGCTTGAGACAGTCAGGATGAAATGCCTGAAGTTAAGCAATATATAGCTCACAAGGTATACACTGTATACACCTTGGGGCGCTGTATACACTGTATACAGCCTCCCAAGGTGGAACTTTTGCATAGGAGACCATTGGCTTAATGTGACTTACAAACAATGGAGAAATTACAGTACAGATGCTTGCCCAAGGAAACAAGGAGATGTGGTCTGACCAGGTTTCAAACCCTGGACCTCTTTATTATAAGTCCCGTGCTCTTAACAACTCGGCCACCCTCTGCTCTAGTGATGCTTGGGTACATTGTAAAATTCCCCCTTACTACTCACATAGAAATCACTGTGTATCTCTTCTCCATCCACTACCATACATGGTTTCAAAGCTGGCGGTGTTTGTAAGTGCAAGTTCTCCCAATCGATGCCTTCAAAGAACGGATGAGCTTTCAGCTCTGCATAGCCGCCACATTCCTCACAACCTATTCTTTTGTGTGGGTCTAAGATCTGCAAAAACAATTGATTGATTGATTATTGATTGATTGATTGATTGACTGACCGATCAATCGATCTATTTGACCGATCGATAGATTACAATCAAAGTTATGACCTTTTCGCATCCCTTAAAGAAAATTGATCATTGTAACCCCAGTATACTTACATAAATCTACAACAGCTTCAGTAGCTTGTATAATCATGCTTTAATTAAAAAAAAATACATTACAAAATGTCTTCCAAAAATAAAATAATAGTAATGGAAAATACATTAGTTGTACCCAATCCTTCCCATGTGGTACAGTAATTATTTGTCCTAATGTATTTATTTGTCCTAATTTATGTGAATTATGACACCTCATATCAGTACTTGCAATAGTACTAGTAAAATCTAATTAACTAATTAACTACCACACTTGATTTTAACTACAGCAATTATTTTGATAAAAATACTGCCAAATATTTTGATAAAAATACTGCCAAAAATAGCTGTTTTCAAAATTTGTATAATACATTAATTACAAAATTTGTTCTTGAATAATTCGTGGCAGAAACGTCTGTCAATGAATAGGGCTGAACTAGAAATGTGTTCTCATTTTATAAGCAACATGTTTTGAAACGTGACCACTAATATACAGCACTTTTTGAGTCAGTGCATAAGGCCTTGATTGAACGTTAGGCAGCTTAAAAAAAACCTTAGCACTGGTCTGAGTAGGGAGGTGACATGATCATGTCATTTAACTGTTAAACTGACAAAACAGAATCATGCGGCAGCAAAAAGTCATGCGGGCGGGCTACAAGGAAACTATTTTTTTTAAAGCAGCCTTAAATAGAGGGGGCATAAATGTCAAATTTGTGGGCGATGTAACCAAAACTGTCCTAATCATAACACTGGTATCACCTTGGTAACTATCTATGACCAAGAACGTAGTGAAAATTGACTCTGATATAGAAGATTAGAACCTTGCAATAAAAATTATGAAATGGCACACAAAACACATAATCTTCCGCATAATCATGCATTTTACTGACACATGTAAATTTTATTTCTTATTTCTAAAGCCTATTTTTATTTGGGAATATGAAGTGTGAATTGAACACAATCAGAGATACAATCTTTTTTATTATTAACAAAGTCTGTAAAGCCATGAACCTTTTCAAAATGCTCCAAAATTGTTTAAAAAATGAAAGTATGTACAGTTAAGGTCATAAAAATAATAATGAATATAATAATGATTTGAGCTTTCAAAATCAAGAAAATCAGAAATATTCATATAAAACTTAAAAACTGTATCTCTTTGAATCAACAATTAAAATTGAGTATAGTAGTATTTAGTAGTATCTGCATTGACATTTTAATTGCACCCCTCCATTATATTATATGTTACTTACCAATAATTTTGAGACAAGATCTTTTGCTTTGGGAGGGAAGCCTTCTGGAAATTCATACTCTAGTTTGATTATCTTCTGGAATATCATGTACTCATTACTGCAAAAGAAAAGGACAAAAATATCAAATAGGTGCCCTAAATCAGTGATTGATTTCATACAAAATATTGGGGATAATGCTCTTTTGATCTGTAGCATCTAGCAAGGTGTCTTGCCAGTATGTTGTCAGTTAGGGGTACACCATTTGATTCTCGGGGGTGGGGGTGGAAGTTTTTTTGAAAAAAATAAATTCGCCGGAAAACAAAAATCTAGACCCAAATATGAGTAAGTAAAAAAAAAACCAGCTACTTCAATGTACAGAAAAACATAAAAAATGCAAAAAAAAAAAAAAAACTATTCGGCAGCGGGGGAAAAAAATCTCACCGCCTTCAGCGGCTAAAAACCCCCAAACTTGACTCGACCTCAACTTCCATGCCCCCTCTGAAAATCAAATGGTGCACCCCTTATAAGGTCCTTGCTTACAATGCATTGCGGGTCTAAAATTTATATCCAAGTGGTGCAAAAAGTTTAGAGCTTAATATGTGGGCCACAGTGATTGACCAATATCTGAACTCAAAAGCTTGGGCTGAGTAGAATTAGGGAGGAATTATGCACATAAAACCAGCCTCATTTTTTCAATATTCAGACTTACCCTCCTCTAAATGGTGGTAATCCAGCCAGTAGTTGATATAGAATGGCGCCTAATGCCCACAGATCAGAGCTCTTGGTTGCTGATTTCTCTGTTAATAGCTCAGGGGAAACGTACTGTGCTGTTCCTACAAATGAGTTGGCTCGAACTGAAATGAGACAAATAAAAGGCTCCGTTGGTACTGCATCAAGATATTTCATGAAGTTCAATTATTTGTATTTGTTTCCCTAATTGAAATCCTACTTCTACCATATCAATCAAAGCTGATCCTAAAGTAGAATTGTGATAATACAAGCTCTGATAATACAATTACAAGGTGATTGTCTGGCCCAAAATCACTATCATGTGTTAAAAGAGTTGGACAATAAAAAATATATAATTTGGTTATACAAGGTTCAACAGTATTTGGTTTTTAGAACTGTGTAGAATAACTCGATTTGACACCCATAAACCTAGATGCACTGTCCAACTATTATTAAGTTGCCCATTTTTGATTGACAAATATAGTGCTGATCTATCAACATATATAGTGTAAGTATTGAGAATTTCTTTAAAAATCTGAATGAACTTTCAATTCACATTCAACTTAATTCCAAACTTACTTTAAGCAAAATCCAAATTTTATTCAAATTTTACACAATTAAAATAAACTGAACTGATTTATTTCTCTTAATTTGCAAAATCATTTCATCATTTAAATTATACAAATTGTCATGCATTACAAGCATGTGGGGTTACGAACACTTTGAGGATAACCTCTAGGAAATAAATGCATCATTCAATAATTTATCTATCCAAATATTTTTTCTTCAAAATTAAAAAAACATACATTTATGATTTTATCATTTAAAAGAATTCCAAATATATATAGAGAATTCAAACAAACTCCACGAAATTCTGAAAATTATTTGTGAGTAACGTAGATGACCTATAAATTCAACCCGTCATCGCACCACTGCAATGATATCTGACAAGAAAATGACAACCAAGCACATGCAGACATGTCAAATGTTCTTCCTGGTACATACTGACACACAGTATATACCAGCCTTGACTGGTTACAGACAAAAGGTAGCACAAAATTGAGATTTATCATCATTTATTGGAACTGTTATAGGGGCATTTGTACCCCCCCCCCCAAAAAAAAAATGTATATTTTTCCCCACCTCTCAAAAAAGTCAGCACGAATTTCTCTAAATTACCCCTTTTTATCAATAATTTTAATTTTAATGTACACATTTTGCGTGCTTCACAAAGTTCACCATTTAATACCATTATTTTAGCCAAAAATAAATAAATTTGTCAGAAAAATATGTTACAAAATTTTTGCCTCCAGAAATTTGTCTTGCCCATCATTTGCCCCAAGAATTGAGATGCTGGCACCGCCACTGACTGCCTAGGCAGCAATTCTGTGTCATAAATATTTCCCACTTGTGATGTAATACGGCTTTTTCTTGATATCATCCTGAGGTGTTTTGTTGTGTCTGGTAAGGTCTTGATTATCATCCGAGGTGTTTTGATGAGTCTGGTGCAGTTAGGGTCAATTGGCAAAATGTTAATACCAACCGAATTTCTTTTATTAGTCCAAGGACTCATTTGCGACTATTTTTTTTCATTCAGACCAATTTATTCCATTTAATTCAATCCTTGCCCACATGTACCTGAACGTAAATGTTCTAGACCTTTCACGGAAGTTCATACATAAATATATTTCAGGGAATGGTTTACCACAAGTATTATAGGAAAAATCCATTTCTAAGGAATGCAATTAGACCTATTTGTAAAGCCATCACACTATTATGATAACAAATCAGAAATGTCGATCTTATTATGGATGCTAAAGGACTAGTCAACTGAAACATCATCTGACTGAAGTGATAAACCATATTTTTCTGACTCCATCACATATGATCCTTCAGTCATACATAATGGAAAAAGAAGTGGGTTAAGGAGTTGTTTGTTTTGGAACACAGACATGTTTGGATCAATGAATAAGGGGGACATTAAAAACATACCCCAGTTTTCTCCAGTTTAAAAAGAGGTTTTTCTTATACATTTTATTTTTGTTACCTTGCTAGTGTAACATTTGTAGTGTAAAAAATTGGAATGCCAAAACAAAACCTTCATAATTTTACTGATTTTTGTTACAAAACTTGTAATTTTTGTTGAGTTTAAATAAATGAGTTAAATTCTAGAATCTAAAAGCAAAAAGATTGCATTGATAAACTATATGTTGACATTTCCCGTCTTGTGGCGAGTTTTTATTGAGATGCAAAGTTTGCTTTTATCTTTCTTCTTTTTCATCTGACCTGCAACAGAACCTTTATCCTCAAAAGGACAATGCAACAAAAATTAATTTGCCCAAATGAGAAAAAACAAACTGTAGTTTTATATAAATAGAACTTTTCAAAATCTATTCGGAAATCTCCAGAACATTGATCACATGGCCATTTTTTCAACCAATCACGTACAAGCTCATTAGTATGCACGATTTTGTCAACAAAATTTTCCGAAAATTCTCTCGCATTTCAGTGCAATAAAAGTGAAAAATAAATAGAACCAGATCCATACATTATTAGATACACTAATTCTGAACAACTTTTGGTTGATGGTACCATACGCTCACCGACACAAAGAGTGACATTTCCATTTGAAATCGGATGATTAAGCTAGTAAGATTTCAAGTCACATAAGGGCGATTACATTAAAAGTGACTCGTTAGTGCTAATGCTAATTACAAGTTCTAATTTGTACGCAACCAGTTAACGAGAACGCGAACTTAACATTCTGGTTTTTGTGTTTAAGAGTCTTTTTTCTGTCGGCAATTGCCGGAAAGTGTAAAATCAGCTTCCGAAATTCTCGGAAAAGTCTTCTTTTGAAAAGGTCTATTGCTGCTCTGTATTATGACACAATCGGCAGCCATATCTGTTTTGAGTGTAAATGAAATATCGTTAACAGCCAAGCTTTTGGGCACCAAATCATTTATTTGCTGTGGCCCCTTTACACATGACATCCTACCTTTGAAGTCACTGCAATTGAAATGTTGTTAAAACACAACCTAATGAGGCCTCGTCATGTCAGCTACTTGTATTTCAAGCTTGTTTTCTACTTTTCTCTAGTTGAGGAGTTACTGACTGCTAGGGCATAAACAAGGTTGTAGAGCCGTCATGTGAATGCGATCAAGAGGTCTCTGTGTTTGTTTGCTTGCCTGTTTGTTGGATTGTTTGTTTGTTTATTTGTTTGTCTGTTTTTCCATATTTATGAACAAATTTCCTTTGGTGTTTCTTAGTTTTTAATGTGTAGCCTCCTATTTCAGCATGTGTATAATGTACTTTGAACTAATTTACCTTGGTCTTTGAAATGCATTTTGCAAGGTTTAACCCTTACATTGCTTTTTGTTTGATCATCAGAGGCAAATGAAAGTATGAAATTCTGGGGATGAGGCTGTTACGTTAATACATAAGAAATAGAAAATTGAAATACCATTTAAATTTACGTTTTATGCCATATCTCAAAAGCTATAAAGAATTTGGAGGTGAAATTTTAAATTTATAATCAGAAAATATATTGGCTTTAATTTGACATCAAAAATGTACTACTAACAGTTGAGCGATGGGGATGAGAATGTAATCGGATCCTACACCTTTAAGATCTTCTTTCAATAACAAACTATCGTTTACTTCGATTTTAAGATCAGGTTTGAATTTTATATTGTGTGCTTTGAATGTTTCAGATTATCCTAATGCAATAGAAATTTTAATTTTGCCAAAAATGAAAATACGACTTTATTGCATTCGCATTATTATGATAGTCTGTCACACTGTCAGTTCGGGAGAACGGCTCGATCTAGTAGCCTACTCGATGCAGCAGCCTACTTGATCGAGCCGCCTTGTACAGCTGGATTCAGGTGCTTCATCATGTTCATTAAGTCGCGACGGACAATAGACAAAAATTGTGCACGGATTATAGATAACTTTGACCTCGATAAAAGCACTAAATCAAAAATGTGTTGATGTTTTAGTAAAGCAGATTTGATATAGTTTCAAATGAACAAAAAAAGATAGAAATCGGCTGAAAAATAAGTACGATATGACCAAAGTTGTTGTAAGTTCGTCATTACACACTGAAATGGACAATCAACGGCGTACGCACTATCACTGCCATAAAAAAAAACAGTAATACAATGCATCGGAAGCCTTTTCTGTTTATTTCTTGGTCTTCTTAGAAAAAATTGCGCGCTCGCGCGAATTATCAGATACTCTGACAAGTTTCAGTCACAAATTGTCAACGTCTTGCACACATTTCAAGTTTTATAAACAATTTTAGTTGAAAGTAGCCGATTTCACAGATTTTTTCGTAAACGGTACGGCAAATTTCAACTGAACGCACGCTTCATTAGCGCATTTT